>CAUZXS010004457.1:120000-130000 GCA_963585895.1 Sepioteuthis lessoniana
AATCATGTTTATTGTGACGAAAGAATCGAAATTGTTGGCGAAATAGTTGCGTTAAGAGAGTTGGGATAGACAGAGAACTGCTAAGAATTATATCTTATTCTTCCACTTATACTTGTTCAAGTGGTCTTAGGTTTATCTTGGTCTTATTTGTCGCTGCCTCCCACCAGACACGACTTGACACAGGGTCAAAAGCCCGAAGACCGATTAAAGTGTTTATCTTGGTCTCCATGTCCACTTCTGTTCTTATTAATTGACTAAATGACTTTGTTTGAGTTTAAAACGTCTTCATTCACCCAATTTCCCACGTCAACCATACGGCAGGAAAAACAGCCATTTCAGGGGTCCGTTCGATACGGCGCCCTTCGTTGCGATTACAGATTTTCTCGAATGAACAAACGTTTCAAATACAAACACAAGGTGAGCAAGGGCCAAGCTAAGATCGTTATTAATTATATCTAAAAGGAAATAGTAAGGGTTTATTTCAGTGGAAATAACCATTACCATTTGCCTAACTTCCCTTTCACCATACAGGTGACAGTTTAAATTGTACGTATTTCTGATACACATTGTATACTATTTAATTTTTTCAAGGCATGTCAACTCGAGGGAAGAAAGAGAGGCTAGACATATGAATCAAAATATCAATAAAGAATTAATTTTTTTTTTTAAAGCGTTGTCAATGATTTTACATATTTTTTCAATTATATATATGTCCACCAGATTTATTAATTGATTTTAACGGCATGTTAGCGCGTCTGGAGTTATTTCATGCCGAGAGGTTAAGAAATTACGCACGGTTTACGTTTATATTTACAATTGATGTAATTATTTCACAAGGGTTTTAGCACACGTTTCAATGAAAACAAGTATTCCAATCTAATACAAATAATTTGCAAACAGAAGAATTTGATTGATTTTAACGGCATATCCCCCAATCAAGTGTTATACCATGTCTGTAGGTTAGGGAATCGTTCACATTTATATTTCTACTGTCAATCTTTCTTAAAAGGTGTTTTTGTACACGTTCATATCGTGTAAGTTTAATTTATACCGTCTATTTGACCCATAAATTGAGCTCAATTAGTGTAGGTCTTAAAAAGAGGTTAAAAATTAGAAAGTAAGTTTCCAAGGAGGCCTCTGTTAGGATTCAAAAACGGAGAATGCCGAAAAAGAGGGTCTTCCGAGCGCCAAAGAGGAAATTCTTCCTTATTAACCTGTGACTACTTCTACTGGGCGGACCTTTTTTTCAGCTGCTAGTTGGGAGCTTCGGTGCACGATAAAGTCCTGAAGCTAACCATTAGGTTTCCTCTCCTACTAGTAGCCACCACTGCTAAACATATTCTCAGAACATGCGACAACCTAAAATTATGCTATAATATATTTCAATAACTTGTCTGGAAAATAAAACTATTTCTTCTGGCCCAGGAAAACATTCCACTCCACAGAATAGTCCTAAAAACCACAAATAAAGTTTGAGTTTAAATGTATTCATATCTTTCTCCTTATGTCCTTAATTTTTTTGCAGCTTCCACAGAGTGAAAAAGACAACAATTCGATGGGATAAGGAGAAAAAGAAGATACAAACCTCGGAATTTCCCAACTCAACCTAACAATTCACCGACAACCACTACCACAAACAAACAAATCCTTCTTGTACCCCAAAAGAGTTACGAATGGACCAGAGTGTATCTAGGAACAGATATGCGCTACACACCACCGAAAGACAGAATGGAAACTTCACTCACAGACCCACTTTAGTGTGTAGTCCAGGAAACAAGTTTTTGAGATACAGGAGATATAATTGGCAATCTAAGCCTCGACACCAGGGCAATGCTTGGCTATTAGGGAACCAGTTGCGTTTTCGTAATAAAAATACTCCATAATGATATCAATGCTTCTGTCTATAAAGGAGTGAAAGGCTTATAACTATGAATTCATATTCATCTCCGTCATAATGTCGTAGGTAATTGCTGTAGATATTTATTATTCTTACAAACGCATTGGTTTAATTTGAGAGAAAAGACTCCATTTTCTCTCTTTCTCTCTCTCTCTCTCTTCTTTCTTTCTTTCTTTCTATATATATATATATGTAGAAAAACTGATAACAACGATTCAAGTGGAAGAAATGATTTATTGAGAGGTCGACACTATAGCGTTTCGGTTCTGCTGAACCATCATCAGGGCCATGAGGGGTGATATAAACAATTTTAAGTTTTTTATGGATGTTTAGGAATGGGAAATAGAAAAACATAGGGGAAAATACGTATAATAAGAAAAAAGTTGGCCGTTTAACTGGGGAATCAGGGTTTAATGTTTTAAATTACGTCATTTGACTTATTAGGAATATTGTATAGATACTCACTAACATCCATAATAAAAATCTTAGACAAATTTTCGAAGCCGCCGCTATCTCATTCCTTAATTCCCTAAATACTTGTCCTGGCTTTTATAATATTTCTCCTTATTTGAGCAAACACATTTTAAATAGCTACAATATTTTCCACCCTTAGTTAATATCTTCCGTATATCTAATAATTTTCATGCTTTCTATTTTTCTTTTTGTTCTTTCTTTCTTTTCTTCTTTCTGACTTGAAATCTTTCTCGTTAAACAAACATAACATAAATTCTATAAAATATGCCTAATAGGTCAAATGACGTAATTTAAAACATCAAACGCTGAATCACCAGTTAAACGGCCAACTTTTTTTATTATACATATTTTCTTCTAGGTTTTTGTATTTCACATTCCTAAACATCCATCGTTAACTTAAAATTGTTAATATCACCCCTCATGGTTCTGATGATTGTTCAGCAAAACCGAAACGCTATAGCGTCGACCTCTCAATAAATCATTCCATCCACTTGGATCGTTGTTATCAGTTTTTCTACATATTGTCAGATTACAATCCTTTGTTTACTCTTCATATATGTATATATATATATATATATAAGAATACTTTATTCTCCCAGCTATTAGTTAAATAGTAATACGAACGTCCTTCAACAAAGATGTATTTGGTATTAGATACCCCAAGAAGGTTCATATGCCATTAAAACAACGAAACTTTCCCAAATCAAATGAAGATAAGTGAATAAAGTGTTTTCAAACCTTTATCCCGATTGATTTTAACATCAAATGGATTGGTCGTCAAGGCGCTGTTTTTGAAATATATTCATTTACCAACCCCTCTGCTCGGGCAGGATATGACCCAAGGTCAATTTTTTAACAGGTTTTTAGAGTTTTCCTTCACCTAGAATAGTTGCCTCACCAAGGCTGAAGAACCCAGTCTTCCCTACTATTTACCCATAGCTGGAGGAAAAATAATTGGATGCATACCTTTCCCGAGGGTATTAGTGCTATGTGAAATGCAATCAGTCGCATTCAGGATTTGAACACGTGTCGTCGTGTCCATTTCCTGCGTCGATAACCATTACACCACGGGCACCTCCTTTGAAATATAAAGTGTCTCAATATTCATGGAACCCGTGCGACTGCTAATAACTCTACTAATAATAAGGCTGTGCCCTTTTTTGTTTCAGATTTGAAAATAGTATAATTTAACAACTATTTATCCTTGATCACAACACCTTTGACAAGAGAGAAAATCTTTTTGCCTTACTGCTTATTTGGAAACGAAATCGTTCAAAACTGTATCAAAATAGATGCAACCACTTAATTTAGGGAGTCCAAAAAAACATAGGACCTATGCGACAGCCAATAATTATACTAAGAATAATGTTGTGTTTATTTTTATTTCAAATTTGAAAATAGTATACTTTAAGAAATATTCATCCTCGATTACAGTACCTCGGACAAGAGAGGAAACACATTTTGTCTCTTTATTTATTTAGAGACAAAATCATTGAAAACTTTCTCAAATAGACGCAACCTATTAATATGATAATAATTTATTAATGAGACAAGAAACTAAAAAAAGATTACATGTCCTGGAAGCTGATATGATAACTATAACAAAAAAATAATTTGATGTCCCAAGTTTGGCTGTAGCAAAATTATATAAAGAGCCTTTTCTGTGGTCATTTTTTTTCTCCTTGTGTGGATGCGCAGGTTAGCTGCCGGAGTAAGTTGGAGTAAGATCAGTGCCAACTGGGTCATTTGGGTTAGTGGGTCTGATGTTGCAAGACCCTAAACCCCCCATGAACCCAAAGGAAACTTCACTGACGACCCATCCCGATGCATCAACTAAGATGTATGGTATAAAAAAGGACGTATTTCTTACAGAACGTATTTCAAATGGCCGCCATTGCGTTTGTCTCTGGAATAAATTAATATCATATTAATGGGTTGCGTCTATTTTGTGACTCCCTGTACGATGGAAAGTTTTGGGGCGAAACATCATGGAATGGGACAATTTGGTGACGATATTTTGGCGCAACAATGATGTTTGGATGCTAATTCGAAGTGGCTAAAGATATTAACATAAAAAAGTCTCATTTCGAATAATGTTTAAAGATAATTATGTTATAAGGTAATCTTGTTGAATTCATAACATTTCCGAGGGAATAATCTCTACAGGTTCCGATTGAGAGTTTTTCTTCTCCTTATTTTGGAAGTGTCCGTGGTGTAATGGTTATCGTCGTAGGAAATGGACACGGCGACACGAGTTCAAATCCTGGACGAGTCTGATTTCATTTCACATAGCACTAATACCCTTGGGAAAGGTATAAATCCAATTATCCTCCATCCAGCTATGGGTAAATAGTAGGACAGACTTGGTTCTTCAACCTTGATGAGGCAATTAGTCAAGGAGAAGGAAAACTCTGAATTCAAACCTGTTAAACTCTGCTTAAAAAACTGACCTTGTGTCATATCCTGCCTGAGCGGAGGTGTTTGGGTAAATATGATAAGGTAATGATGTTCTAAGGACAATGAGACAAAGAAAGAGCAGATTGACAACAGTTTAACAATGGTAGCATTTGTGGTATAATGGAAACGATGACACGAGTTCGAATCCTGGACGAGACTACTTGCATTTCGTATAGCGCTGATATCCTCGGAAAAGGTATGAATTTTGTTATTCTCTCTCCAGGTAGGGGTTAACAGTCGGGCAGACTGAATTTTCAATCTTGGTACGGCAAAACGTCAAGGAGAAGAAAAACTCAAAATCGGAACCTATAGAGATTATGACCTCGGAAATGTTATGAATTCAATTAATCTCTCTCCAGTTATCTGACTCTTCAACCTTGTTAAGGCAACCGGTTTATAAGAAGAAAAACTCTCGATTCGAACCTGTTAATCTCCGCTTTAAAAATGACTTTCTGTCGCATCCCTCTCGCGCAGAGGGCTAAGTAAATATTTATAGTTTCGTAAAAGCTGGCGAATTCAAATTAATCAATCCTCCTGAAAATGTTCACAGAAAAAACTTTTTCAGAATTTGGTTGGCTTCTTTTTTAATTGCATATCAACCTTTGTAGGTTATTTAATGCCAAAGCTATTCTCCTTGAAGAACAGTAGTGGTTCTATTTAACCCATAGATGGGAGGATAAGGTGGGGTCATACCTTTCCCAAAGGTATTTGCCTCAAAGTGAAAGTAATAGCGCAACTGGAGTACGAACGCGCTTACTACGATTACGCAGTCCATCGTTTTAACCATTACACCACGAGGACACCCCCTCAGAATTTGGATTCAACAACCCCGTTATATATTCATGAATGGTATAAGAAGAAATCCAAAAAGTGTATAATTTCAACAATTGAATACCGGTAAGGCTTCAAATTAAAAAAAAAAAAAAAAAAACTTTGAAACACATTTGGGCCAATGAGCGTAGTTTCAATATTGTAACAGAGATAGAGTCATTTGTCCTTCAGAAATATCTACAGCTGTGAGATGAATTAAATCTTTCAGATTATTTTTACATATTTGATTTTAATATTTTTATAGAAATAAATCCTATAATTTTTTTTTTTGATTAATAATATTTAAGTATTCCTTTCAACCTTATCAGGAGGATATATAAGGCGCCAACACAGATAAGTACCAAAACAATTCCAGCAGAAAAAGGCAGCGCTAAAAGACTGGGCAAAAGAAAAAACGGCGCTAAAAGACGGCATATTTAAAAAAACAAAACTGTATGAACAAATCAAGCAGTCCCAAATTACAAGAAAGTAAAATTGTTCATGATAAACATATAACGTGCTTATTGAAAGCTCAGCATCAGGTGTCCGCAGTTGCAGAGGTCATTCAAGGACACCAGGATACAAGAAAATAATTTTCATTTAACAAAGGGTTTTACTACATTAGCTTAATTTTCGTCTCTTCTCTTATCAACACATTTGAAAACTATTTTTAAAAATAGTAAAAAAAAAAAAGATCTTGCCGATGAACTAAGGTCAAAAGTAGTAGAGTGTATATGTATATATATATATATATATATATATTTACTAATCTAGTATCTACCATCATTCACGGTACCAGAAAAAAAATCCCGCCAGGAACAAGAGATAAAAGGTATCTCGAATCACTACCTGGGGGAAAAAGAAAAAAATTATTGGTCAAAAAGAAAGAAAAGGCCAACCTCGTCCGACCCCTTGAAAAAAATCAAGGGATACGTAGAAAACTAAAAACCTTCCGCGAATCCTGCAATGCTACAATTACAAAAGTGCTCAACACAAGTGTTGAGTTAGGGCTTCCTGATGATCCGATAATTTGAAACTTTAGTAGAAGATTTCCTACTCGCGATTTAAGTTAATTTTATATATATATATATATATATATATATATAGAGAGAGAGAGAGAGAGAGAGAGAGAGAGTGTGTGTGTGTGCGTGTGTGTGTGTGTGTGTGTGTGTGTGTGTGTGTGTGTGTGTGTGTTCATCTATCATCTATTTCTGCCTTTACCTATTCTCTTTCATTCACTTTTCATTCTTTCTCTCTTCACCTAGGTCTGTCTCTGTCTGTCTGTCTCTTTATATATGTATAAATTTAGTCATCCACAGACAGATCTGTTTCGTTCTATCAGAACTCATCAGTGTGGCTAGACAGTATCTTCCCGTAGCTGGGATCGAAACCCGGTGACTCAATATATATATATATATATATATATATATATATGATTTAAAAATTACTGATATGCATCAATATATACATGAATAGATGTTCACTCTTTATCTCTCAGATTTCGTTTCTATCTCTCTTCATTTTTCTCTTTCACACCTCCTTTCTCACTCGCCACACACACACACACATGCACACACAAAAGTGATATATATATATATATATATATATATATATATATAGTCTTAGGATATCGTAGACACGTAGTGACTGACCCATGGTGACTCAGTTTCTAATCTATGCAATCATCTGACCTAGGACACTCGCCAAGAGCTGACGTCTGTGTCTTCGCTATCCTAACTTTGATATATATAAAAGTTTTTAGGTAGGTCGAATTGAAAATTAAATTACATATCAGTATTCAGACATTGCGATGTGTATTTAACGTCTGAATACACCGAGGGGCTATAATCTTCAATAAGACTGAAGAAAATCGTCTTTATGTAGACAGCGCGGGAACATTAAAAAAAAAAGCTAACCTTTTTTTTGACAACGACGTAGACGTGCATTTTTTGTTTTTGATTTTTATTCTATTTTATCACTCTCTGGACAACTAAAGAACTGACTCTGAGGAAGCTTCGTGAGAAGATACCTCTTTTGCAGACCCACAAATTGTGCAAGTATCATGGTTCTACACTAAGAGATAAAAAATCACAATGAATTTGACTTTGAACACCGAGAAATAAGTAGATAGTCCCAACACAAACATCCTAAATATCGTAGGTGTACATCAAAGGGATTGAGTGTCTACGAAATATATTCATTTGAAACGTACATAGAATGTTCATAACTCTTATATAGATGACATAGGAATCCCGAAATACGAAAACACTTACGAATTCTTGCGTTCATGTTGTACTTAACTAACCCATGGGCTAAGCGAAAGGTTCTCAGCCTAACTAAAGCGAAAGGCAAGATTTATAAAACGAAATCCCTCGGCCATTACATTACACATTTATACGTACATTTCTCAGCCTATCATTGCAATATGTTTTTAATTATCTATCTATCAATATATCTAAGTCTGATCATATATATCTATCGATCTGGTCATATCTGTTCATTATCGATCTTCCAATATAACTCTCTATCGGTCATATGGAAATCAGACCTGACCGATAAAATGAGTCGCAGTTTCTTCCAAGCAGCGATCGTGTTGATACTGCTGTATGGATGCACCATTTGGACGCTAACTAAACGGCTGGAGAAGAAGCTAGACGGCAACTACACAAGAATGTTCCGAGCAATCTTGAACAAGTCCTGGCGGCAACACCCCACAAGGCACCAACTATACGGCCACCTACCTCCCATCACGAAAACTATACAAGTTAGACGAACCAGGCATGCAGGACTCTGCTGAAGGAGCAGGAACGAGCTCATAAGTGATGTACTCCTATGGACCCCCACATATGGCGGAGCTAAAGCGGGACAACCAGCTAGAACATACATACAGCAGTTATATGAGGATACGGGATGTAGCCCAGAAGACCTGCCAGAGGCGAAGAACGATAGGGAAAAGTAGTGAGAGAGGGTCAGGGGTATCCGTGCTAGCAGCACGACATGATGATGATGATGATGATGAATATAACTCTACATCAATCAACTTTGATTTCTATCTATCTATCTATCTATCTATCTATCTATCTTTATATACCTTTCTATCCGTGTGTCTGTCTCTCTCATTCGGATACTATATTTTATTTATTAAACTTTCTACCTCGATTTATACATATCTATCTATCTATCTATCCTTATATATGAATGTGTATTTCGCTCTCTCATTCTCTCTCTCTCTCTCTCTTTCTCTCTCTCTCTCTCTATCTATCTCTCTCTTTCACTCCCTGTCTGTCTGCCTCTCTCTCTCTCACACACACTTTCTCCAAACACTGTGTTCAGTAAAAAATACTATGTGCACTCAAAAAGTATCGAGACAGAAGCGATAATTAACAGGGCATAAAAAATACATATACCAAGAATGCGGGGGTGTCCTCGTGGTGTAATGGTTAAAGCGATGTACTGCGGAATCATAGTACGCGAGTTCGTTCTCCAGTCGCTCTATTACATTCACTTTCGGGCAAATACCCTTGAGAAAGGTATGAACCCCCTTATCCTCCCAGCTATGGGTTAAATAGTACCACTACTATTCTTCTAGGAGAATGGCTTTGGCATTAAATAACCTAAAAAGAGTTGATATGCCATTAAACAAAGAAACCAAACCAACCAAAAACTTTTTCTCTTGATCAAGATATATCTTCAAATTATCTGACATTGCCGTTTTTAACCACGGAGAAACAAAAAGCTTAAATAAAATGATGATCCCACAGACGAGAAACTGACTATCCCTAGGAAACGTCACTCTGTGTATATGCTAATATATATGGACTCTTAAATATGAACGTGTCAGAATTGGCCGAGTAGCTAGGGCTTTTATAGATCAGCACTGTGTAGACACCAGATACTGTCTAGAGGATGTGCCAGAGGAGATGGACAAGACAGCTGGATGGCAAGGAAATGTTCGAGAACTCAGCGTCCTTATCACTCACACACTCTCTCTCTCTCTCACACACACACACACACACGCACACACACACACACACGCACATATATGCATGACTGATTGAGCGCACTTAAATTTATGTAAGAAACAGTTATTCAAAAAGACCGTGCCCCTTGGAGAAATCTCAAATGTAAAATCTCGGCATTGACCGAAAAACATAACACTCAATTTTTTATGGAAATGTCGACTCACATGTCCTTAATATACGTCATACTGCGCATGCGCTTTGATTTGCATTTTTCGAAAAAAAATATGTAAATAATAGGCGCTAAGAATAGTTTCAAGGAAAACATGTCCAGAATTCATTCAAAAGGTAAGTAAAGAGAAAGAGAGAGAGAGAGAGAGAGAGAGAGAGAGAGAGAGAGAGT
>CAUZXS010004457.1:132500-188051 GCA_963585895.1 Sepioteuthis lessoniana
AACTTTCTTTCTATCTATCTATCTATCTATCTATCTCGGTCCGTTGAAAACTTTTTCTATCTATCTATCTTCTTCTCTTATAAGCTACCTATATATATGTATATGAGGTGAAAAAATGTGTAAATAGTAGAATAAAATGCTATTCTAAAAATACGATCAATTTTATTTCTGAGTGAAAATGCTGTTGAAAAAAAAAAGTTACCCCGTATTTTCTTAGAATAATCGGCTATATTAGAGCGTAAATATTACCCCATCTTTACAAATGCGAAAGAAAAATCCATTCATTCAATGTAGCAGCTTTATTATCAAAATCTTGTTGATATAATTTATTATTGGAAAAGATCTTTGTGAGTGGATGTCACTGTGTAGGTGAGAAAGTATATTTATACGCTAAAATGTGAGTGGATCTAGTTCAAATATTTCATCTTCAGGGGATGACTGAAATAATATCATATGCGTGTATCTAAACGAACCATTTTTTTCTAATCTAAAGTAATTTAGCGTTATTGAAATCAAATTCAAACTTAAAGGAAAAGAATGTTATATTTTATATAAAGTCGAAAGTCTTGAAAAGATTCACCGAATGAATAACTGAATTTTCATTTATGTATTTCGCTGCTTATTTATATGATTGAGGTAGGCTCAAAATGAGATCGGATAGCTGCTGTTGTATCTATCATTCTAATTGGTTAAAAATAAGTATTTTTAACAATCTAGAAATAAATGTTTTCTTTAGAATTTTCTGTTTTGATCCGTCAGATTTTGCACGTAAGTCAAATATTTTCATCTGCCAATTCCCAAGAAAATTTTTAAGAATAGTACAAGCGCGCCGATTGGTGAATGAATACAACAAAACAGGTTCAAAATGTACAGCTTCTGGAACCTCAACAAAAAATTACCTGTTTTTACAATGGAAAGCAATTTTTATATATATATATATATATATATATATATAAATATATATGTATATATATATATATTGTATTGGCGTTTGAGTCAACCGGGTTTCGATCCCAGCTTCAGGAATCTAGCCTGTCTAGCCACACTGAAGAATTCTGAGAGAACAAAACAGGTCTGTCTGTGGATGACAATATATATGCTCCCGTACCCCTGTAGGGTTGAGCTCTCTAGCAAGGGAAGTAAATAGTTGCCACTAGCGTGATGCAAGGCTCTTCATATGAAACGAGCTCTCGGTAGCCGTTAAGCTGATATAATTAAACTAACATAAATGTGATACATAAGCGTTTAAATTTCCTTCAATAGCGCTGGTTTCCTCGTGGCTGAGTGGTAGAATGTAGGCTTGGTGTTTAAGCCAAGCGTGTTTCGATCCCAAATTCCAGAATCTAGCCTGTCTAGACACACTGAAGAGATCTGATTGTACGAAACAGGTCTGTCTGTAGACGACAATATATATTTAAGCAAGTTTTATTAAAGACAATGTTAGACAGTTTATTATTTTTAATTTCTACACACACACACACATATATATATATATATATATATATATATAACTACACACACACATATATATATATATATACACACATAGATGTATATACATAATTATATATACATATATTCATATATACAGAGAGGGGGGAAAGAAACACGCACACACAAACACACACTCATAAATATATATATATATAGAGAGAGAGATATATATTTCTGAATATATATATATATATATATATATATATATATATATAAGAGGTGTATACGATATGTTTTCAGCCTTTTTTCGTATGGACACTTTTACTGATAGTACACACATGAAACTCTAGTCCCCTTCGAAGTAATCTCCTCCGGCTGCAATGAACTCGTGGAACCGTTTCAACAACATCTGGAATGTCTCATGGAAGTCCTCCTGTGTGAACCTGTCATTGACCTTCGTCACAGCCTTTTCCATGTCATCAATTGTCTTTTTATGACAGCCTCTGAGCTTAGGTGATAGCCAAAAGTCACAGGGAGCAAGGTCTGAACTATAGGTAGGCTGAGGAACTGTCTTGATGCCCATCTTTGTCAAATAGTCTGTGACAAGGATGGAGTTGTGGACTGGTGCATTGTCCTGCTGGAAATGCCACTGACCCGATGTGAAGAGTGCTGGCCTCTTCCAACCGAATCTCTTCCTGAACTCCCTTAAAACCTCAACATAGTAACCCTAACCCTAACCATTTGGCCAATCAAATCTGGTGTATTTTTGAAATTCACCAGCTGTGACAATCAGGCTTTAGTAGGGTGTATTCCACTTCCTGCAGTATCTGTTCATTTGAACCTGAAATCATAAAAATCGGTCAGTCATCTCATAAAATATATAGTAATAGCATACTGAATTTTCTAGAGTCAACGACAATTTAAATGCCTATATAAAAAAGTCTAGAATCTTATTGAAGGCACGACGTATATGTATATAAATATATATTAAAGCAAGTTTTATCAAAGACGATGGTAGACTGTTTGTTATTTTTAATTGTAATTTTTCAAGTCTTCTTGTTATGTTTCTTGTGTCGGGATCCAGGTGGTAAGGAAATTGTCTCATATCTTTTGCCCAAGTACTTTAGACTATACCTTTTGTAGTCATCTGGGGTCTTTTAGTTTTGGTTGACAGTTTAGTTTGAGGTTTTTATTTTGCTTTGATTATTTGTAGCATTTTCATTTTAAAGTGGTCAGTTGAAACGTTTTAAGTGTCTTATTTTTAGAATATATATTCTTACGAATATAGCATTATCATCATCATCATCTTGTCGCGCCACCAGCACGGGTACCCCTGAAGCTCTCTCGCCACCCCTCCATATCGTTTATCGATTTCGGCGGGTCCTCAGGGCTACATCCCGTTGTTCACAGAGCTGCTGTAAGTAGGTTCGAGCTGATTGCCCTGCTTTTGCTCGGCCATATGTAGGGTCCATAGGAGCACATCACCAATGAGCTCGTCCCTACTTCTCCAGCAGTGTCCTGCATATCTGTTTCGTCTAACTTGGATAGTTTTTGTGATAGGTGGTAGGTGGCCGTACAGCTGTTGCTATGTGGGGTGCTGCCTCCAGGAACTGTTCAATATTGCTTGCAGAATTCTTGTGTAGTTGCCGTCAAGTCTTTTCTCCTGCCATTTAGTTAGCGTCCATGAAGTGCATCCATATAGCAGTATCGAAACGATTGCTGCTTGGAAGAAACTGCATTTCATTTTATCGGTCATGTCTGACTTCCATATAACCGATAGCTTATCGATAGCTGACCCACACTCAAATCCTTGCAGCATATATGCATAAAACAGTTAAAAATACAAACAGATAAAATAGCATTTAACACCGGTAGCAACGTTAAAATAACCGAAATTAAAATCTGATTCGGTAACTCACCCAACACAGTATATATCTATTGGGTTGGTTTCTTTGTTTAATGGTATATCAATCTTTGTATGTTATTAAATGCCAAAGGTATTCTCCTAGAAGAACAGTAGTGGTACTATTTAACCCATAGCTGGGAGGATAAGGGGGTTCATACCTTTCCCAAGGGTATTTGCTCCAAAGTGAACCTAATAGCGTGACTGGAGTACGAACTCGCTTACAACGATTCCGCAGTCCATCACTTTAACCATTACACCACGAGGACAGCGTATATATTTATTAAGACCTTTCCGAGCGAAAGTTTTTTTTTTTTATGAAACGCTAAAAACATTCCAACTGACCACTTTAAAAAAGAAACGCTACAAATAATCAAAACAATAAAATTCAGACTAAACTGTCAACTCAAACTAAATGACACCAGATGACGACCAAAAGTCTGGTTTAAAGCGCTTGGGCAGAAGATATGGGACTATTACTTTATCACCTAGAACCCGACAAAAGAGAAATAACAATTAAAAATTATAAACAAACAGTCTTCCATTGACGTTGTGACTATCATGCTGTAGGTGTTTACCCGCTTCAGTTGTAGAAATTTTGTTGTGGAACTGGTGATCCTGTTTAACCGAACAGCTGCAGCCCCTTGGGGTCACGTGGCATCCATTATAAAAAAGAGCTCCACTGGAGATTCTTCCTCTATTTTCCACTCCCACCGCTGTTAGCAACAGATCCATTCGTAGCAGCCCTTGACGGCAACGTATTTGGTACTTTCTTCCACCAGCCAGGAGCCAAGAGCGACGAACGCACGTGCTGAGTTAAAAGGAACAGGTCACACATACAGTTACGTTCCAGCAGGCATTTTATCTTCAAACCTCCACAAAACATTACATTCTTAACAAACCTTCACATAACAAACCTAACCTTACTTTATCTTACACCTTTACCTTATAACAACCTTACAAGTAAACCTTTTAAACCTTACAAAACCCTACCACCTATCGGAATATTGAACTCTTTCTTGAACTCTTATATATTCGTTGTTTGTTCCATGTGGTCTAAAACCCTGTTTATTGTTGTTGTTGTTGTATATAAATTTTGTTGCATTATAAGTCGTTCGTCTTCCTTTCTTAAAAAGCTGTCACCAATTCCCTACTGCTGTTGAAGTAAAGTTTATTCTTTTACAAAACGTAGGATTAAACCGGGCTTTTCGGTGCTTATAAAAATCCCCATACAGTGGGTCTAAGTTTATTGCACTTCATCATAGGAATGTCGACTGGGTCGTGAAGTTTTTTACCTCCCACGTGTGAGTCTTAATTCGTGTGCAGCCCCCACCATGAAACGGCTTTGTGCCACACTTTAACAGGATATATATATATATATATATATATATATATATATATATATATATATATATGATTTTTTTTCTTTTTTTTTTTTAGTCCAGCAAGAGAAAAGTAAAAATAAAACGAGTTGGTCTGCAAGAGAATTTGTCTTTTTTTAGATTTTTTTTTAATTTTTTTATTTTTTACCTTTGCGCTACATGTATTTCAGACATCGTCGTCGTCTTCAAGAGGTTAATGTGAAGACAACGATGAAGTGTGAAACACATTTAGAGCAAAGTTATGAAAAATTTGTCAATTGTCCGGGAGACCTGGTTTCAGTCCTAGATCGTGTCATACCAAAGACAAATGTAAAGTGGAGCAATCCAGAGATAAGGAGTTGCACCCTCCCCTACACCTCCGTGTAGTAGCTATTGAAAAGGGAGCCTTCTGGTCACCCTCGACTACGGTCGCCAACAACAACAACGTATATATATATATATATATATATATGAATATTCTGCTGGAACTCTTTCTGGCGTACTGGATACCTCAGTGAGTTAGTTCGAATTTTGGTCACGCTATTAAGTTCAATTTCGAGCAAATATCCTCGGAAAATTCACAAAGCCCCTTATCTCCTATCGATTGATTAAAAATACCACTGCAGCTATTCTACCAAAATGGATGTGGTATTAAATAAGCTATGAATTTTTATATGCCATAAAACAAAGAAACCAAACCATGAAATGATTTGTAGAAATAGAAATATTTTGTGGTTTGGTTTGGTTTCTTTGTATAATGGCATATCAACAATTGAAGGTTATTTAATGCCAAAGCCAGTCTCCTAGAAGAACAGTAGTGGTACTATTTAACCCATAGCTAGGCGGATAAGGGGGTTCATACCTTTTCCAAGTGTATTTGCCCGAAAGTGAACGTAATAGCACGATTGGAGTACGAACTCGCGGACTACGATTCCGCAGTCCATCGCTTAACCATTACACCACGAGGACACCCCTGAAATATTTTGGGTTTTGCTTTTTATTATTTTTTCTTTGTTGGCCGAAAATATAGCACGAGTTTGGGTTAAGTGCTTTTGAAACTGTTAAAATTCCCTATTGGAGTAGTCCATGTATATTTATTTTTGATCCCCTTAAATAATTACTTGAGCACAGAAGAAATCCTTACCTTCAAAGCACTGCAATACTGTGTCCTTGAAAGTGACCAAAGATAGTAGAAATTACTCTCCTTGTACAACACCAAAGAAGATTTTGGACTATTTTGTTGGTCGCTAACATAGACAGAAAAATAAAACTCAAAACACCGAAATGTTTTTTCAACAAAATCTTTGTCATTTATTTTCAACAAAATATGCCTGCAAGAAAAAAAAAACAGATCTTGACGACTGAAAGACGGCCCTACAGTCAAATTCACAACACATACATGCTAATAGAGAGCTAATCAAACAAGTGAAAAATATGCAAGATGCGTAAGATGATAACGTAGTAAAACGTGTATATAATTCGACCATAGCACGACACCTATGCTACTCTCTGGGTCTTCATAGATACAATTAGTCAAATGAGATCAATGTATAAAATATAATTCTGCAGGTGAGAAATTCAGTAACGTTTGCGGGGTTGTAACAACTACGCTGGCTATTAGAAAAAAGTACACCAATAAAGAAAGATAAACGAAAATTTTATCTCATTCGCAGCCAACATGGCATTGATAATTACTTTGTGGTGTTATATTGTCATATGCCGTATCATAACGACACAATAATAAAGACGCAGGAAGTCTTCTTTAACAATATATGTACCTCTCCCTTTTTGTAAGGGTTCGAAAAGGGTTACTCAAGGTTTGCGTGTGAGAGGAAGCTGGAGACCGAACATAACTGCAACATTTTGACCCTTACTATTATGGCCGTCAGCGTTGTGTCTTTCTTGTTCTCCTGATGCTCAACCGGAGGCCCTGAGGTCCACTCTGCTAGGTGTTGGCTTTCTTTACTGCATCTTATCAGCAACTTCTCTGGTCCCCAAACTTCATCGAGGTTCCCGATGGCCCCCTCGGCCGGGTGTGGCTTTCCCTAGCACATCTCGTCCATCTCTGACTCCAACTGTAATTGGAACTCGAACTCAACTATTGACTTCTGAGTTATATAATAGTTCAACGCCCACTCGATCGCCCACTCGATCTTTGAAATCGAATGTTTAATCGTCATCAAGCGGAAATAACTGTCATGCAGTTCAGAGGTCACTCTCTTCCGGTGCGTCAGTCTATGAGAATATCATGGGATTTTTTAGCTTGTCCCATTTTGTTAGCCAATTTCAGCTCGCGCGATGTCCTCTCCTAACTATTATTAGAATGTGTCACTTCCTTCCGGTGCATCACCTTGGAATGGCATTTTTGGCTGGGTCAAAGGCCAAAATACAACAGTAGGTTTGTTTTTGAGGTATCCACCATAAGGTCATAGATTCTTTTGTTCTATACATGGTAAATCAGCAAAATACCTGAATTCCCCGACTCGAAAAATGACACAGAGCTGGAAGCAAGAAAAACATCAACCAATATATTATCAAGAACTAAACACAAACACCACAAATAAAAGCTATTTCCTACCAAATGTATTTCATATTCTTAATTCTTAATCAATGACGTATAAACTACAACCAAACGGTCATGACCAATGGAACTTCTCCAATAAGTAACGGGGCTAACTTTCCGTGACATTCATAAGATCGTTGTTGACGGCAATATGCAGGATTTATTTCAGCGTACATTCTCCTTGATTTGTTCCGTGAAAGGACACCTTAGAAAAGGGAGATGTTTGATACAGGAAGTGCCGACTGCAGTTTTTTATTGTGGATTTTACTTCTAGAATGAATATGCGGAAGATAA
Source organism: Sepioteuthis lessoniana (assembly GCA_963585895.1). Lineage (NCBI taxonomy): Eukaryota > Metazoa > Mollusca > Cephalopoda > Myopsida > Loliginidae > Sepioteuthis > Sepioteuthis lessoniana. Next base: position 140,056 of record CAUZXS010004457.1, read on the forward strand.
CAAGGTTGTCAGAAATCTGTACGTCGTTGGATTACTATGTTAGGACCATGGTTAACTGAGTTAATCCTATTTACCCAACCCCTCCGCTCGGGCAGGATATGACACAAGGTCAATTTCTTTAAGTGGAATTTAACAGGTTTCAATTCAGAGTTTTCCTTCTACTAGACTAGTTGCCTCACCAAGGCAGAAGAACCTAGTCTGCCCTACTATTTACCTATAGCTGGAGGGAGAGAATATTTGGATTCATACCTTTCCTAAGGGTATTAGTGCAATGTGAAATGCAATCAGTCTCAGACAGGATTTGAACTCGTGTCGCCGTGACCATATCTTGCGACGATAACCATTACACCACGGGCAACTGAGTTAATTGTGATTGGATATCTAATTGATGACGTATCTATGATTATTTATGGTAAATACATAAATGTCGTTATCTATCCATCGGTACTCACATACATGCATATATACATACACACATATATACAAACGCACACACACACACACCCACGCACACACACATACATGCAATCAAACACACACACACACTTATTTATATATATATATATATATATATATGCTTACCTCAATCTGATCCCGAACCTTATATATCAATATTTCCCACGATATTGTCATAAGACTGTGTCCCCTCCACACAAACACACATACACACGTATTACTTACACACACAGACAAATACTTACACACGCAAATACACGCACACACACGCTGACACACACACACACGCACACACTCACACAACGAAAGGGTTGAGCTCTCTAGCGAGGGAAGTAAATGGTTGCCACTAGCGTAATGCAAGGCTCTTCATATGAATCGAGCTCTCGGTAGCCGTTAAGCGGATATACGTAAACAAAAATGTGATACATAACCGTTAAAATTTCCTTCACTTGCGCTAGGTTCCTTGTGGCTGAGTGGTAGAATCTTGGAATTGGCGTTTGAGTCAAACGGGTTTCGATCCCAGCTTCGGGAATCTAGCCACACTGAAGAATTTCGATAGAGCGAAACAGGTCTGTCTATGGATGATTATATATATTTGCTCATTTCAATATGATCCCAACACCTTATCTATGTTTCCCACGATTTTGACATAAGACTGTGTCCCTTCCACTCACACATTTATATATATATACACATTGTTCATTTAGTAAATATGCTGATTTTCTATTACAGAGGTTATTCAGGAAGAATTGAATAAATTTACTAAGTGGAATTATATATTTTTGGAGTTTGTTGACTTGAAAATATTTTCCATGTAGCAAGTAATTACTTTTGGAATAATCTACCCAGAATGGAAATGTAAAAAGTAGCTCGAATCTGCGCTGATGTGATTATGGAAAGTAAAGATGTTGTCACGCGATTGTGTGAATATTCGTCGATTTTAGTAATTACGTCAGAAAGAGAACGAAAATGTGTACAAAATGAAACAGAGAAAATATCATTCATACAAACAAATACATAATTCTCTTCATATGTCTAGCTCTTTCATTTTGACTCCATCGCAGTTTAATCAGTATCTATCTATCTATCTATCTATCTATCTATCTATCTCTTTGTTTCTATCTACCTATCTATCTATCTATCTCTTTGTTTCTATCTAACTATCTATCTTTTTGTTTCTATCTATCTATCTCTTTGTTTCTTTCTATCTATCTATCTATCTATCTATCTCTTTGTTTCTATCTGTCTATCTATCTATCTATCTCTTTGTTTCTATCTAACTATCTATCTATCTCTTTGTTTCTATCTATCTATCTATCTCTTTGTTTCTATGTGTCTATCTATCTATCTATCTCTTTGTATCTATCTATCTATCTATCTATCTATCTATCTATCTATCTATCTATCTCTTTGTTTCTATCTATCTATCTATCTCTTTGTTTCTATCTGTCTATCTATCTATCTATCTATCTCTTTGTTTCTATCTAACTATCTTTTTGTTTCTTTCTATCTCTCTATCTATCTATCTATCTCTTTGTTTCTATCTATCTATCTATCTATCTATCTCTTTGTTTTTATCTGTCTATCTATCTATCTATCTATCTATCTCTTTGTTTCTATCAATCTATCTATCTATCTATCTATCTATCTATCTATTTCTATGTTTCTATCTATCTATCTATCTATCTTTTTGTTTCTATCTATCTATCTAACTATATATCTCTTTATTTCTATCCATCTATCTAACTATCTATCTCTTTGTTTCTGTCTGTCTATCTATCTATCTTTTTGTTTCTATCTATCTATCTATCTATCTCTTTGTTTCTATCTATCTATCTATCTATCTATCTATCTATCTATCTGTTTGTTTCTATCTATCTATCTATCTATCTATCTATCTCTTTGTTTCTATCTATCTATCTATCTATCTATCTATCTATCTATCTATCTTACACTCAATTTATATATACGTCTCTCTATGTTTCTATCTCTATATCTATATCTCTCTCGATTTTTCAGTTTTCTTTCATATCTATCTATCTATCTATCTATCTATCTTACACACATTTTCTGTATACGTCTCAGTATGTTTCTATCTCTCGATCTATATTTCTTGCGATTTCTCACTTTTCTTTCATATCTATCTATCTATCTATCTATCTATCTATCTATCTATCTATCTATCTATCTATCTCAATGTGATCCAAACGATCACTATTCATCTCCCAACGCATCTGTTTCTTTCGATAGCTCACTCGTTCTCCTACTCTTTCTTTCTTTATCTCTGTCTCAGTCTCTCTGTCTCAAGGTGTGTGTCTCTCTCTATCTATCGTGTTTGGTCATTCTGACTGATCCTATCTATCTATCTATCTATCTATCTATCTATCTATTTATTTTCTATCTTTCTATCCCAGTCTGATTCTATCACCTTATTCATCTCTCTCAATCAAATCCCTCATTTCTCTCTTTATCTATGTATCATGGACAGATTCTATCTATCTATCTATCTATCTATCTATCTATCTATCTATCGCTATTCATCCCCCGCCGCCTCTGTTTCTCTCAATTTCTTTTTCGTTCTCTTACTCTTTCTTTCTCTCTGTCTCTGTCTCAGTCTCTCTGTCTCTGCGTGTCTCTCTCTATCTCTTGCATTTGGTCAATTTGACTGATCATATCTATCTATCTATCTATCTATCTATCTATCTCAGTCTGATCCTATCAATATCTTTATTCAAATATATCTCTGTCCATCGCTTCTCGCTTTCTCTGTATCACAGATTTTTCATATATATCTACCTATCTAGCTAGCAAGGATTCTCTGATGGTAAGGCACCAGCCTCTGTGCTTGAGGATGGGGAGTACATATTCATTAACATTATTTTAAGGAGGTGCCCGTGGTGTAATGGTTATCGTCGTAGGAAATGGACACAGCGACACGAGTTCAAATTCTCGACGAGACTGATAGTATTTCACATAGCACTAATACCTTTGGGAAAGGTATGAATTCAATTATTCTACCTCCAGCTATGGGTAAATAGTAGGACAGACTAGGTTCTTCAGCCTTAGTGAGGCAACTAGTCTAGGAGAAGGAAAGCTCTGAATTGAAACCTGCTAAACTCCGCTTAAAAATTGACCTTGTGTCATATCCTGCCTGAACGGAGTGGTTGGGTGAATAGGATTAACATTATTTTAAGGGTTACTTTGTTCCGGGGAGTAGTAACTGAAAAGTTCCATCAATAAGTAAAAAAAGTTAATAATTTACTATCTTTGAACCAATATTGTGCAAAAAATGAGATATAGCTGATTTTAGAATGTTATCAGCAAACATTTTTTACAAATCGTATAAATATATATATATATATATATATATATATACTTGTGTGTACATATATGAATAAAGAAAATTTGTCATTATGTCAGATACAACGATCTATGTGCCTTAAAACATAACGACGTATCTATCTATCTATCTATCTATCTATCTATCTATCTCAATGTATGTTCTTCCCCATTCTCTATTTCTTTATCTCTACTTCTCTATCTCTCTCACTCTCTCTCTCTCTCTTTATCTCTCTCTCTTATCTCTGTCTCTGTCTCTCTCTATCTCTCTCTTTATATATATATATATATATAGATATATATATTTAGAAATATATTCATATATTTATATATTTATATAGATATATATATTTATTTGTGCGTGTATCTGTCTCTCTCCCCTCTCTCTGTATATAAATATATGTATATATAATTATGCATATACATCTATGTGTATATATATATATATATGTGTGTGTAGATTAACAATTAGTATTATAAGGTATGGGTCAAGGCTATAGTAGAGCAATTCAGGCTAACGTTTTGCACCCTTCCATCTACCTTGGTGTAGTAGATATTGAAAAGGGAGCCCTTGGGTCCTACTTGACTACTGCCGCTAACTTACTTTAATTTACGTCTGTAACTGTCACTTTAACCATTACACCATGAGGACATGACCTTGATTGATTAGATGATGTTGCGTTCTGGTTAGTGAACGTTTGCAATATTACATAAAGGACAAACCACGATACGTGAGGGAATAGAGTTATATTCTCAGGAAAAAATATATACAAAAGAGAGACTCTTAGTAGACAAGAACATAGGATTAGTGAATACAGAATAAGGATATAGCCCAACGATAGTATTGGCTTCCGTTATACGATGCGGCTCTTCACCTTCTAGTCTGATGGTATTAGTAGCTACTGCTATATATGGCAGATGGACTAGTTCATTGTGTGGAGAAAGGTGGGTGATACCCAACAGATGGCAATGTTTAAAACCATTCAAATATGACAAGAGCATCTATTTGTTTTTGAAAGCAATACCTAGAACTATTTAACTATGTGCAAATAAAACTTAAACATCAATACTTCAAACCTTTTAACTAAGTATGAATAAAACTATTAGTGATAGCCAGTAAGTCTTGAAAAATTTAACTGTGTGCCTCCGATAGTGTAAAGGTGAGCCATCTTGACTAGCAAATCTGCAAGATCGAGTTGAAGTCTCATCGGATACTCTATATATTCGGCCTTGTACCACATCTAAGCAAAAAGTTTAGTAAATTACACTTGTTTGCAAGAAATTATTTGATATCAAATCAAATTATTAGTATTTGATAGTAATACATGAAACCATTTAACTGTGTGCAATTAAAACTATTATTTGTAGAGAGCAATCGTGACTCAAATTATTCATTTACAAATCGTCAATATTCAATATATATGTATAAACAGGATTTGGCTTTAAATAACCTTCATTGGCTGATATATTGTAACACAACCAACCAACTACATATACAAAGCTAATTAAAAGTCATTATTTCATTAATATTCAGTATTATTATAAAGTTCGTTACGTCGTTAATTTAAATTCCCAGGTGTAATTAATATTCTGTTCACTAATTTAGCAAGCAAGAATTTTTGGTATAATAAACAGATATTATTGCAGAATTCCTCCAAAACTTTTAGACCAATTACCAAAATTTCCCAAAACAATTTTAAGAATATTTTCGGCAATTTGTATCATGCGCAAATCTACAAAATCAGAGTTGGATTTTTTCAACGTTCGTCTAATAACAGACACCACACAAAGACAGACACACACATGAACACATATAAAAATACAGCCCAGTCTGCTGGGGCTGTAAAATACACCGGCTGCATCTCTGCAAAGGAGTAAGAACCTCATCCCCATGAAGTGTCCTGGATATAACTCTAAACAATTTCATCGTGAGGGTTCAATAATGCTGGAGCTTTAGGGAATGCAGAGTACCCGTTCATTAACATCAGTTCCAGGTCCACTTTGGCTCGGAGTGCTATTAGGTACTACACCTAACAGGGTCCTATTTCTGGGTTAAATAGGACTGCCTGCCATTTAAACTCCATGCAAACGAATGATTCCTACTAAATTGATTTGTTAGAAATAGAATTGTTTTATCATTTAATTGTGTGTAAGCAAATGACTGATGTTAAATTGAATTGTTAGCGATACATAATAATACTTGGAACCATTTAACATTGTTGACTTATGCTAAATTGAATTGTTAGAAATAGAAGCGTTTGATCATTTAACTATGTGTAAACAAATGACTGGTGTTTAATTGAAATATTAGTCATACCCTGAAATAAACTGACTTTTTAGAAATAGAACTATTTGATTATTTAACAGTAGTGTCAAAAAATCTGTTTATAAGCCATATATTCAATACGTATGTAAAAGCAAGATTTGGCATTAGATAACCGAAAATGGTTGGTATGCCATAAAGCGAAACCAAATACACACACACACATACACACACATACATACATACATACACACATTTATTTGAATATATATTTTCATATATATATATATATATATATACGCTCCCCCGTGGGGGTTGAGCACTCTGGCGAAGGAATTGTCGGCCGCCCCTAGCGTAATGCAAAGCTCTTCGTAAGAATTGAGCACTCTGGTAGCCGATAAGGTATATAAAAAAAAAATGTAAACAAAGGCTGCTGCTGCTGTTGCTAAAAATAAATACCTTGGTAGTCCGCTTGCTAGTCCGCTTGGTGGCCGACAGGTTTGAAGCTTAGTCTAACGTAAAGTTGGACGGGTTTCGATCTCGGCTTCGAGCGTCCTGCGTGTCTAGCCACACTGAAGAGTTCTGATAGAACGAAATAGTCTGTCTTTGGATGACAATATATACGCTTGCTCATGGGGGTTGAGCACTCTGGCAAAGGAATTATCGGCCTCCGCTCGCATAATGCAAAGCTCTTCGAAAGAACTGACCATTCTGGTAGCCGATAGGGTATTAAAATGTAAACAAACGGACGCAGCTGCTGTTGCTACATAAATACCTTTGAAATTCCCTTAGCCTTCGTGTTACACTTCTTGGCCGAGCGGTCTGAGACTTAGTCTAACGTAAAGTGGGATGGGTTTCAATCCCTGTTTCAAGCGTCCTATGTGTCTAGCCACACTAAAGAGTTCTGATAGAACGAATCAGTCTGTCTGTGGATGACAATATATATATATATATATATATATATATATATGCGAAAGTCATTCAGAAAATTATGAGATTCCAATAGAAAATGCCGCTTCCAATTGTCCGTTTTTACCAAGAAATCAAAATTGATAGGTCATTTAATGTTCTAGAAGGTTTTCAGTATGACCTCCTTTACAGGGGGTGTCCTCGTGGTGTAATGGTTAAAGCTATAGACTGCGGAATCGTAGTAAGCGAGTTCGTATTCCAGTCGCGCTATTAGGTTCACCTTTGGACAAATACCCTTGGGAAAGGTATGAACCCCCTTATCCCTTGGAGGTGTCCGTGGTGTAATAGTTATCGTCGTAGGAAATGGACACGGCGATACGACTTCAAATCCTGGACGAGACTGATTGCATTTGACATGGCACTAATACCCATGGAAAGGGTATGAATCCAATTATTCTCCCTCCAGCTATGGGTAAATAAAGGACAGACTAGGTTCTTCAGCCTTGGTGAGGCAACTAGTCTAGGAGAAGAAAAACTCTGAATTAAAACCTGTTAAACTCCGCTTAAAAATTGACCTTGTGTCATATCCTGCCCGAGCGGAGGAGTTGGGTAAATAGGATGACCTACTTTACCGACAGAAGCACTCAGAACATTCTTTTCGAAGTGTTAATGTGACTGTCTTTTCCACTCAGGCTCGTAGTGTAAAATTCATCTTTAGTTCATTTATAAACATTTTTAACGTAAAATATTATTCAACGCCACAGATCATTCTGTAAATATCATATTGTTTACATTTGTCAACTATCGAACATCTAATGACAGGACTCTATTCATTCTTGTAGCACTCTGTTTGATTTGCAGCCATATTGAATAACCTAAAAGCAAATATTTTTGCGAAAATTTGATTTTGTTGTTTTCACTATAAACCAATTCCAAATAAGTTTACATGTATGTAAATATTTCTGAAAAAAATTATTTTTTCAAAATCTCCTTTATTTATTAAATAACACACACATATAAATATATATCAAACTATACGCAATGAGAAACGGAAACCCACACACAAAAACACGCACACATTTTGAGAGAAGTTGACTGTTAAATTTTAAAACTCAACAACGGTAAACAGAACTAAACTGTACACACACAGAGAAAGAAACAAATACGCAAACACACATTCAGAAAAAAAAAAGTAGTTATCAGTTAAAATTATAGCACACTATCAATCAAATGACAAACACACACACACACGCGCGCGCGCGCAACGTGCATACACACACAATGACCCAGAGAAGACGACTGATAAACTTTATGGAATATCAACTATAAAGACAGAGAAACAGAAACACACAGGCACACACACACACACACACACACACACACACACACACACAAACACTCACACACATTTTCTGAACATAAACACGCTCATACAAGAGGGCAGAAGGGAGTTAGATTTCAAAGCACAACTACATTAAACAGAACTAGATACACAGAGAAAGAGTTCCTCAAAACACATATACACACACGCACACATATATAAGACATGATCCACAGAAAGACGACTAATATTTTTTACGGCATATCTGCAATGCACAAAGAGAGAGAGAGAGAGAGAGAAACAAAGAAACACATATACACACACATACACGAGGATAAGGAAGTATAACTGGTGTTATTATTATTTATGGAAGTATAAGACACTATTTTTTTAAAAACACAACAACAGTAAACAAAACTAAACAATACGCATACAGGAAATATATTCCCCTCACACACAAACACACACGCGCACGCTCGTGCCCACACACAGATCCAATAACTTGGAGACGACAAGTAATATGTTTTATAGCATATGAATTCACAAAGATTAATTCAGAGGAAGAGAATTACACAGACAAACAGAGCACACCGTATCAAAAAGAAAAAGATGAAAAAGAAAAAAAGACACAAAAGACAACTAACACCTGTTGAATAGTAAATGCTGTGGCTAAAAATAAAGACACAAGAAAGGAATTGGGTAAAATAAATATATCAAGAACAGTGATACTACATATACAAATGTGAGGGTTCCCCGCGAGACTGTTTCGGTCCGACTGCCATGACTGTCTGCTGGAATATTGCCTTCTGCCTAAGAGTAGTATTAGCTGCTATTTATAGATAGTAAAGTTCATGCGTACGTGGGTAAATTACCATCACAACCCCCTCCTAAGTATTAACTCTGCAGGAGTCACAATACTTTTTTTTTCTTTTGGGGTTCACGACGATAAAGACCGTCATTTTCCTTTTTCTCTTTAAACGGCATTGTTCTGGGTCCGCTTGTGGTATTGGCCCGTCAAAATGATCGTAAATGACATCCATGATTATTTTCTCTTTTGGAAGACCGCCGTCATCATCGTCCGGCAAGCGTTTTCTGATTTGGTTCAAATGTCTCTTGTGAGTAAACTGGGAACCTTTAATCATAATTAAATTATATAATTAATTAATATAATTAATTTAATTTTAATTATCATATTTCCTTCCTCTCTTCTCAATTCTAGCCATTTCCAAGAAAGATTTATTATCACGAAATATCCTGAAACACTTTTTTATCCGGGTTGGTTGCGTTTTTTAGGAGAATGTTCGTTCGTCCGGGTTTTGTTTGGTTGGTGGGTAGCTTGACAAACACAGACCTCATTTTACTCACAAACATTACCTCGGCTGGGGGTAATGATGATGGTGTGTTGTCATTGGGAGTAATTCTATATACCTAAAGGAATTATTGTAGGGCTTTTCCTGTGGCTGTGCCACTAGATTCCTTCAGAGCTCTTTTCAGCGTATCAACGAAGCGGTCGACCTGTCCGTTGGACCTTGCATGATATGGGGCGATCGTGATATGATTGATCTAGATGGTCAAACAAAGATACTTAAAGACGCCGGTCGTAAATTGTGTCCCATTTTCGGACACTTGACAATCAACTACCCCAAATCTGGCGAACTATATTTGATTGGGGATGGCTTACCTGTCAAGGCACAGCCTTTACATGATTTTTCGATGTTTTCGATATCTTTATCCATGTTCGGTCAGTACACATAACTTTTCATCCTTGTAATCCCTGGGTGGCCAGCATGATAATCTTTCAGGATTTTCTGTTGTAGTTTTGTAGGAATGACGAATTGGTCAATATATAGCAGCACTGTGTCGCATTGGGAGAAAATATCTGAAGTCTGTTGGTCTTTTTTTTACAAATTTTGGTTTCGGTTTGCCCAATAAACTCATCATTTAGAGATTTTTGTTTGATTTGGTCGAGAATTACAGGGAGTTCCGTAACTGTATTGCATAATGTGCTTTTAAATTCTCCTTCTGTTCGAAGAGAAGCAATCACAGTATCTTCAAGAGGTTCTCTGTTTCTGTTTTTTTATCTGGACAGTCCATCGTCAAGACAAAGTTTTTAGATGGTAGGAATTCTATTTTAAAGTTATAATTTAAGAGGATTGTTCCTCATCTCGGCCCTCTATTTACTGTATACACAAGCAGATATTTTTTAGAACTGAAGACGATTAGTAATGATTTATGGCCTGTCTGCAATCTAAAGTGTCTACCGTGAATGCACTGGTGAAACTTTGTTACTGCGAAAATAATCCCTAACGACTCTTCGTCCATTTGGGAATAGTTCTTTTCTACAGAAAGAAGTGTTCTTGACGCGTGAACAACAACTAAAATGTGAGATCCATCTGGCATCTTGTGCAGAATACATGCTCCAATTTCATAGTAGCTGACGTCGATGGCGACTATAATGTCCAGGTCTTCGTTATCGTATTTACGAACCCCTCTGCTCGGGCAGGATATGACACAAGGTCAATTTTTAAGCAGAGTTTAACAGGTTTGAATTCAGAGTTTTCCTTCTCCTAGACTAGTCGCCTCACCAAGGCTGAAGAACCTAGTCTACCCTACTATTTACCCAGAGCTGGAGGGAGAATAATTGGATTCATCATATGATATTTACCAACCCCTCCACTCGGGCAGGATATGACACAAGGTCAATTTTTAAGCGGAGTTTAACAGGTTTCAATTCAGTTTACCTTCTCCTAGACTAGGTGCCTCACCAAGGCTGAAGAACCTAGTCTGCCCTACTATTTACCCCTAGCTGGAGGGAGAATAATTGGATTCATACCTTTCCCAAGTGTATTAGTGCTAAGTGAAATGCAATTAGTCTCGTCCAGGATTTGGACTATTGTCACCGTGTCCCTTTTCTAAGACGATAACCATTACACCACGAGCACCTCCTTTGGATTCATACCTTTCCCAAGGGTATGTGAAATGTAATCAGGCTTGTCCAGGATTTGAACTCGTGTCGTCGTGTCCACATCCCGCGACGATAACCATTACACCACGGGCACCTCCAGGTCTTCGTTATAATTGGTGAGAAATAAGTCCAACGTCTAGACTTCTTTTATTTTGACGAATGCTTCCTGACATTAAGGTATCCCCTCCCAGTCCTTGTCTTTTTTTCCGAAGTTCGTTTAAAGGAGCACGTGTAATATAATTTCGGAGGGATTTTTTTTATATAATCACTTTTCGTTTTATATATCTTGCCTTTCGGTTTAGTTAGGCTGAGAACCTTTCACTTAGTGCATAGGTTAGTTAGGTGCACACATTGAGTGCAGGTGTTCACACGCAAGCGGAGCGGATGTAACAATCACAGATGTCATAATAAAAAAAAAACAGATAGGAAATGGAACTGCGGACGTAAATGACGTCATGCCCGGAAGCGCTGAGGATTTTGAGGATTTGAAAAAAAAACAGTTAGTTGAGATTCAGACCTGGGTGAGGTCACGACTTTGTGCGTTACGGGCGCCGCGCTTTGGTCTCGCCTCGGCGAGAACAGTTGGGGTCTACGAAATGTGCTGCACGTGGTGGGATCAGATGGAAAAGTCAGCATAGAAAGAAATTGTGTCTCTCTCCTCATGTCGAAAGACCTTAAACTCAAAAAGGTAATAAAAAGTTTCGTACCTGAACCAATTTCGCGTGTTTTCCGGATTCCCTATGTCTGTTTCACATATTCATATATTGGCCGTATTTGGGACGTAGCTCTATGTTACACACGTAAGTTGTAAATATTATATATAAACATTTGGTAGTAGTTTGCCAATCCTAAGGAACTTTGTAAGGAAGAGACGTTTTCGGGAACTGACATGACTTTGATTGCAGTTGTCCTTTCTAGGTTTGGCCTTCTACCATCTTTGTCTATAATGTACCCCAAGTATTTAATTTTCTCCGTAGAGAAGTCGCATTTGGATTCTTTCAATTTGAAACTGTTTTCCTTAATTGTTGAGAAGACTTTATGAACATGTTCCTTATATTGGTCTACATTTTCACTGTTCATTATATGTCGTCCAAATATGTATCCGTGAAGTAAAGATCGTTCAGCATAGTGTCCATTTTTTGTTGGAAGTTTGCTGCTGCAATACTGACCCCGAACGGAAAACGTCCCAACTTGTAAAACCCACGATGAGTGTTGATACAGAACAACTTAAACCATTCTTCCTCCACCTCTATTTGAAAATACGTGTCACTGAAGTCGATTCTAGAAATAAATCTCCTCCATTTAGTTTCGCAAAAATTTCTTCCAGGCTTGGAGAATAGTGAAAGTCTTTGAGTGTAGCATTAATCTCTGTCGAGAAATCGGTGGAGATCTGGATCTCTTTTGTCTTCTTTTTCACATAGACGGTGGGTAAAGCCCATTGACAGTATTCAATTTGGGACAAGATCCCGGTTCTTTCAAGCCTGTCGAGTTCTTTATTTACTAGTGGTTAGATGTATAGTATACAGATTTTTTAGTCTTATAATAATTAACCCCCAATAGATAGATAAGAACATTCTAGAAATTTCGAATCAAAATCGCATTAACATTGAAGTTAAACTTTTATATTTTTCAGCCAATCGGCTAAAAACACAAAATAAGAACATTCTAGAAAATTCGGCTCAGAAACTAATTAACAGAAAAATATTTAGGCTCTAAAATAAATAAGTTATTATACGAATCTGATTGGTCGAGAAATTTCAATGAGTTTGAATTTTAGGACCGCAATAAAACTCAACAAAATGCTATTTTTGATACCCTTTAGTTCCCCCCCCAAACAAAAAATAACAGATTAATCTAATTAACTAAAGCATTCCACTACCAGACAGAGAGAGACAAGGACGACAGAAAAGAGAACAGGTCATACGCAGGATACAGAGCGAAGAAGCATGCGACGTTCTTTTGCCAACGACTGGAACGCGACACGTTGTCGCAAAAGATCATAAAAAACGCATGTGTGGATTTTAGAAAACAAAAGGCCCATACTTACGGTGTTCAGGTTTTCCAGTTTGGGGCAAAATGAATTAATAGGCATGTTTCACAAGTTAAATTTCTCCATCCAGTCGGTGCCGAATAAATTTCCTGTAATCTTTGATACGAACGTTTTTAGACTTAACGTCATTCCTTGAAAGGTTACATTTGTGATTAGAGTTGTATTGCCACATACATATACACGTATACATATAGAAATATACATGTACCTGCGGAAACGTCATTAACCGGTAATGAACGACTTCAATAACGAACGAATGCACTTCTTTATAAAAATATAAATCTTTCACACTTTGTTTTCGAAAAGGTGATGTTCGTTGTGCGTGAGAAATAAATGGAGACAAGGGCAGACTGCTATATTGACCCAATTTCTTCTTTTGACCATAGCAGCACTTCTTCCTCATCTTGGCAAGGGTTGCTCAACCGTGGGTCACTAAGGCCCGAAAGCCCTCTGTCTGCAGCTGGTTCTCACTTCGGCATCCTGTCTCCAACTAACTCGAATCGTCTGGGCACCTGTTTATATCATTGTCTTATATCCACCTGCTTCCGCTGTCCTTCCGCTTATTTACGCAGGTTCATCTCTGGAGTGAGGCTTGGTCGAGGGTCAATATATAAAATTAGTACTCCCTCCGACTTGATTTTCTCCCCTGTCACGAACCTGGCCATTTTTTTATATCAGAACTAGGTTGGTTTTCCCAACTTTTTCTAAATCTGTAGACTTATGATCGTCAAATCTGACCCAGACTCCAACAGCAATTTCATATTTTTATTTAGAAGTTGTGCGTGTACGTATTTCCTAATGTTTAACCCGTCTTGTTCACTTGATTTTGTGTTTTTTACGCAGCAATTAACTTTTTTCTTAATCGGCCGAGTGAGCTCTTGTGCTTGAGACAGCTACAAGTTAAACACTTCTTATTCCGGTAAGAGCAACCCTTATAACATCTAGTGACTCACCGTCGGAACACGGGTTAGAAGGCAATATATCTTGTTTCTTTTTGTATTGGTTTGATTAAGAGGGATAATTAGATTTTTTTTTTTTTACTTTTGACTTACCTTTCTTATGTGTACTATGGCTGATTCCCTGATAATTTTCGAATCTTGGCGTACGTTTACGAATCTTTGACAGTCTTCCGCTATATAAGTAAGGTTTTGCTCGTTTTCCAATTTATTCAGAACTTTATGCCTAATTTCAGCGTCTTTTGCTGAAACGAGTCCCTGAACAAATATCATACACTTGAATTATTCACACTCACTTCGGACAGTTTGAAATCGTCGCAATGCTTGTTCACAACCGACGGGAATGTGGTGTAATCTTCATTATCCTGTCAGGTTAAATTGATCCACTGTTGTATATTGACCTCTGACCCGGCCAAGCTGTCAAAATAGGAAATGCACCTGTGTAAATAACAGGTCGAGGAATATCAGGATATAACCTTGACCGTGGACGTGTTGAATTGAGTGCGATTTGTGACGCTCACAAGAAGAAGGTGGGTGTCGAACAATTATATAACCTGGGTGAAGACAGGAAGTCAAGAAGTCGGAGATAAGATGCTGTAGAGAGAACCAGCACCCAGCAGAGAGGGCCCTCAGGTCCCTCGATTGAGCAGTTGGAGTTCAGATGAGTTGGAGAGAAGATGCTGGAATGAGGACCATATCCCAGAGAGACTGGGCCCCCAGACCCCCGGTTGAGCAGACCAGGAGAACGGGAAAGAAAGCTGTTAGGGCCTTAAGAGTGGGGGTCAATAATGTTGCAGTTCTATTCAGTCTCCAACTCACCTCTCACACAGTAAAACCTTTAGTAACCCTTTCGAACCATTTCGAATAAAGTTAGAGGTATATTTTTCTAAAGAACTGTGTCCGCTCGTCTTTATTGTGCCGTCGTTATATGAGTACATATATGAGTATACAACACCACTTTCATCTCTTATGAAAGAGTCAGATTTTCGGATTGAAAAGTTCTTTAATAACATTAACTGCTTCGGTATATGTCGGTTCACTTGATTTATAGGGTAAGACATAGTTCACAGATTTAGTGTGCTCCCTGGTGCTTTTAAGTAGTAGGTGAACTTTCTTAGAATCTGCCAAATTCGCGCAATCTGTGACGTATAAATCCTCGAATCGTCTAAAATTGGAGGCGAAGGTTATATCCTCGTCCGGAGAATATGTAAAATTTTCTATTGCGCCAAGGATCATGTTTTGTGGGAACGCATTTTAGTTTTCCCTAATTTGTCCCCTGTTTCTCAGTTCAAGCAAGTTTCTTTGCACTAGTTGAATTTGAAGTAGAATTTCTTCGAGTTTTTGTTGTGTGATTTTCCTTAAAAGGGTGCTTTCGGGAAGCCCTCGACTACGGTCAGCCAACTAACACACACACACACACACATACACACACACACACACACACACACACACATATATATATATATATATTGAGAGAGAGAGAGAGACGGTCTAACGTTTATATATATATATATATATATATATAGGGAGAGAGAGTTTTTTCAAGAAGGAAGTGAATAGCAGAACCTTTTTGTTGTGGCGACCCACAATTAATTTTTATAGGTTCATAAGAAGGGGTTGTGTGTTTCTTGAAATAAATTACTCCACTCACGTCTTCTTTCTAGGAGGGGCTTAGAACCTTTAGAACGATACTATATATTTATATATATATATATGCATGTATATATATATATATATATATGCGTGTGTGTGTGTGTGTGTGTAACGTTTTTATTATTTGAAGCGCTAAAATGTTTGTGAGACATTTAATGACTCGTTCTAAAAACAAATTCAATAAACCTTTTCGGGAACGCGTATCTTGAGGTCATCGCATGTTTGCTTCGAGTTCTGCTTTTCTTTTCACTGGGACTAAGGAGTGTGTTATTCGAGCATTATTCATATACTTTTTATTAACCTCTTTCTCTCTTTCTCTCTCTCTCTCTCTCTCTCTCTATATATATATATATGTGTGTGTGTGTGTGTGTGTGTGTGTGTGTGTATGTGTGTGTGTGTGTGTTTAAATACAGGGTGCGGAAGCAAAATTAGGAATATTCTAGAATAAAAATAGACGACTCTATTATGAAACAAGATTAATTTTTATTTAAAAAAACCAACAACAAAATAAAAAAAAGATAAACCCAAAATAGTAAATCTACTCCATATGTCCCTCTTTTTCTTTATTATCAATAATTGTATCAACATGCCTTAGAAACGATTTGCATGCCTTCAAATTAAATCCTTCAGACATTTTATTGCATTCCTGCTCACTAGTATTCTTAAGCGAATAGATATTTGAATGGGAAATTGTATTTATTTTGTTTTCCAAAACGTCCCGTATAATGTAAAGAAGGGGGTTATGATTTGGTTTTGATGGAGGCCTTAAATAAACTCCAATTATTTCAGAATTTTTTTCGGCTTAATTTCGGCGTGAAGCAAATCTTAGATTCTTTGTTATTTCTTTACTTGCCCCCTCGTATTAGGATGAATTTTCATATAAAATACTTAAAGAATATATATAATCATTAAAATCTACATTTATCGTATTTTTGTCAATAACTGGATAATACCAGACCAAAAAATTAAAAAAACTATTCCATATTTTGCTTGTTCACTATATATATATATATATATATATAATTTTTCTTTGGGTATATATTGACATATAAGGGAAGAGAGAGAGAGAGAGAGAGAGAGAGAGAGAGAGAGAGAGAGAGGGAGAGAAGCTTTCTTGTGAGCAGTTTTAATTTCTTTATTTCCATGTCTAGCTCAGATGATTTCCTTTTTTTTTCTTACTAGAAACATGTAGATAATTCTAGCTTAATCACCTAAACACAGACAAGGAAATAAACGAATTCACCCACTCCCTTCGAAACATTTGTATCCACAAGTTGCTCATTATAAGTTTATACTGATTGGAGGGGGGAATAGAATTTTATGAATAGAATTAGATGGAAAGCGCAATACGACTTTATGGATAATAATAATAATAACAGTAATGACAAAAAATAAAACAGAAAATGTATTCAAAACAAGAAAGTGACCATCGTTACAAGATAAACCAGATCATTTCGAGAATGACCTCACTGACGTTGTAAAAAACACAAGATTTCGTAGGTAACCTAGAAACACCAGGAAATGATGACTCTTTGACTATGATATACTAACTTAAATATATATTTCCTATAAACAATATAAGACGCTTTTCTAAATAAGGAAAACCGTATCAAGAGATAATATATATATATTTATATATATATATATATATATATATATATATATATATATATATATATATATATATATAATATTCATTGAATATAATAGACATTTTCTGTCTACATATTTTCTTGTTGATCCTTTCATATTGCCGTATTGATTTTATAGTATTCGGCGGGAATTGAGAGATATATTTTCCATAATAGTTTATTTCCCAAGTACTTTCTGCCCGACTTTGAGCCATCGTCAGGGGAGGATCTATTATAAAAGTGATGTAACTTTTGTATGTACATTACTACTTCGTAAGAAGAAGAGCATCTGGGTCGTTGCAGTGTCTATCGTTTACTTTAAAAATGTATTTAGCGATTGACACTATTTATAGTACAATCAGGTATATTTGATACATGTGGCCAAAATATTTAGTATATTTAATACATGTGGTCTAAATATCAGGTATACTTGATACATGTGGCCAAAATAATCGAACTCAAACATGAAGTAATGTTGTCAAAATATCAGGTATATTTGATACATGTGGCCAAAAGATTTGGTATATTTGATACGTGTGGCCAAAACATTAGGTATATTCAATACATGTGGCCTAAATAATCGAACACGAACATGAAGTAATGACGATTAAGAGAATAGTAAATGTTGCAGTCTGCCTGTGTTGTAAATACGGTCGTGTGTGTCTCAGATGCGTGCGTGCGTGTGTGTGTGCAGACGACAAGGGTACACGGATGCGTTTTTTTTTTTCAGCAGTTTTGGCCAGACTCCAGTCACTCGCTTAAATGAGTTTCTAATATGCACATTTCGTTCGCCCACGTAATGCACACCCACAATGCAGACATTCAAAGATTGAACAGCAAATATGAACAGTCCTTTTTGTGTTTAAAGGCCATTTCCGTTCTTCGAAAGAGATTAAAACATTAAAATCTGATCAGGCATTCATGTCGACCGTATAGTCACCTTTGATTTAAAAAAAACAAACTACGCGTGCGTGTGATTTTTATTGTTGTATTGACAATAAAAAAATGAATAAGCATTCATCATCATCATGTCATGCAACTAGCACAGATATCCCTGACCCTCTCTCGCCACTTCTCCCTATCGTTCATCGCCTCTAGCAGGTCTTCAGGGCTACATCCCGTATCCTCACATAGCTGCTGTATGTATGTTCGAGCTGATCGTCCTGCTTTTGCTCGGCCATATGTGCAGGTCCATAGGAGTACATCACATATGAGCTCGTCTCTGCTTTTCCAGCAGTATCCTACATGTCTGGTTTGTCAAACTGGGATAGTTTTCGTGATGGGAGGTAGGTGGCCGTATAATTGGTGCCTTGTTGGGTGTTGCCGTCAGGACTTGTTCAAGATTGCTCGCAGCATTCTTGTGTAATTGCTGTCTAGCTTCTTCTCCAGCCGTTTAGTTAGCGTCCAAGTTGTGCATCCATACAGCAGTATCGATACCACCGCTGCTTGGAAGAAACTGCGTTTCATTTTATCGGTCAGGTATGATTTCCATATGATCGATAGCTTATCGATAGCTGTCCATGCCTTCGTTAGCCGAGTTTCGATGTCCTTTTCGGTTGATGAGACGCTGCTTCCTAGGTAGGTGAATTTGTCTACTAGTTTCAGAGGGGTTCCGTCTTGTGTGATGATATCGCCTGTTTGATTATAGCACGTATATTCCGTTTTGTGTGCATTAACATGGAGGCCAATATCCGTTACATTAACAAAGAGCTGATATGAATAAGCAAAGTTCGTACCTTTCTCAAGTTTATTTTGGGGGTGTCCTCGTGGTGTAATGGTTAAAGCGATGGACTGTGGAATCGTAGTATGCGAGTTCGTACTCCAGTCGCACTATTACGTTCCCTTTCGGGCAAATACCCTTGGGAAAGGTATGAACCCCCTTATCCTCCCAGCTATGGGTTAAATAGTACCTCTACTGTTCTTCAAGGAGAATCGCTTTGGCATTAAATAACTTACAAAGGTTGATATGCCATTAAACAAAGAAACCAAACCAAACCATCAAGTTTCTTTGACCAAATGTTAATATAATAGCGAGACTATTGAGTTTGAACTTACATACCACAAGATCGAATTCCAACACGTTTACCTCTTCAAAATGAAAACTTCTCAACGAGCGACGTATCTTGGGTGTGAGGCTTTGTGCATCCTCATTGAAAATATTGGTTTACCATCATCTTCTCTAATTCATGTTAAGCAGCGTTCACAGTTTAGTTGATATGGCATATCAAACCTCACGGGTTATTTTAGGTCAAATCCAGTTTATATATAGAGATATATCATGATGAAAAAAAAAAAGGAAATCATATTTATTGATTAATTAAAATATAAAGATAAAACAAATTGGAGACACTTTCGTCCGGTGCGTTTTCGACAAAATACAGTGGAATCATTTAAATTTAGAGATATTAAATTACAGAGGGAGCAATAAAAATACTTCCCACCCAACCCCCACAGATGTGGCTACCGATTTCCCACCCAATCCCCTAAACAGACGACGAGTGCCCAATTGTCTTCTCTATCTGCACTAAGTAGGGTAATATAGCAAAAAAAAAAAATAGCAATATTCTCTCTCTCTCTCTCTCTCTCTCTCTCTCTCTCTCTCTCTCTCTCGCTATATATATATATATATAAATCGTAAGCGAATAGTTTTTAAGCAACCTAATTTTAAAACGAGTATTCAAAGCTTATTTGTTTGCACACAGTTAAATAGTTTTAGGTATTCCCATCTAACACAAATAATTTGTACACAGGTGTAATCCTGGGTAAGTGATTTCGGAAGACCATCAGTTAGAGGCATGTGAAAGAAGAAGTGCAAGAAGAAGAAGAAGTGCTTGAAAAAGAAGAAGAAGAAGAAGAAGAAGAAGAAGAAGAAGAAGAAGAAGAAGAAGAAGAAGAAGAAAAAGAAGAAGTGCGAGAAAAAGAAGAATTGCGAGAAGAAGACGAAAAAGAAAAAGAAAAAGAAGTAGAAGAGAAGGTGGCACCCCATTTCTAAAATAAACAGTTTTAAAATGTGCAAAAAGAGTGCTGGAGCATTGAGAGGACTTGCTGTCACTTAATCGCAAGAAGAAGGCACTAGTTCCGCGAAAGAAGAGCTCAATAACTGTAAAATAATTGGAAAACAATAAAGAGAAGTTTAATGGTTCTCGAAAGATTTTGGACGTGAGCTAGCTGTTCAAGTACTTCAACGACCGTTGTTAAGACTATCACTGCCATGTTCTCCAGTCTTTTCATGTCTATTGCGTAGTGAGTTATTTGTCAAAAACGAAAACTTAATGCAAATGGCGTATCAAAAATCATAAAAAAAAAATGAGTAACTTAATATAAAGCAAATGTAACCAGAATTGTAAAAACAGATTGCATATATATGTATATATATGTATATATATGTATATATATGACAATCGTTCTCTCTCTCTCTCTCTCTCTCTCTCTCTCTCTCTCTTTATATATATATATATATATATATATATATATATATATATATATAGTTGATGTAAAGCAGGAATTGACTAGATTGTATATTTTTGTAAAGAGTGAAGGAATGGGGTGGTTTTTATTTTCAATGGCAACATGTAATTTTAAAAAGCAAACGTGATATTTTTGGAGATCAGAAATATCAAAATTCATACGAGGAAAATACAGAGAAAATTGTTCCTGTATGTACATACATCACTTTATATATATATATATATATATATATATATATATATATATATATATATATATATATATATATATGCGTGTATATATTTATGCATGTATATATATATATAGAGAGAGAGAGAGAGAGAGAAAAGAGAGAGGAGGGAGGATGTGGAAATGATGGGGTGGTGAGGGAAAAAAGCGAGAGAGATTTGACTAAATATTTGTATATTTCAAGTTGTCATACGACTACTTAAACATCAAATCTGTTTCATGTAGGTTTTCCCCCTATCAAATAGGTAAAAACTAAGTGGAAATGAAAATACGCTTATTCATAAAGACGCACACACACACACACACACACACACACACACACACACACACATATATATATATATATATATATATATATATATATATATATATAAATACACACATTATTAATATTATTGTTATTATTATTATTATTTGTATTATTATTATTATTCATTGGTTGCTCCGAGAATTGGTTGTTTAGAATTATTTTCCACAGACTCGAAAACAAACACAAGTAACACAATACCACTGATGGATAAACCAAGTATTCAGTGGCTTTTTCACCTTTTGATGTATAAAAATAAAAACCGACCCACTGAAGATGAAAGACAAAAATAAGGACCTCGGAAAACAGGAAACCTTTTGATACCAAACTCGGTCGCAGAAAACTAAACTAAAGGAATTTGCCGTCTCGGTTGGGGATGTAAAATACATCACCAGCTCCTCTGCAGTTGTTTGAAAACCCTTTTCACCAAAATGTGTCCTAGTTATAACAATTAATTTCAATTGATTGAAAGGCTCCAGTCGGGTGGGGCTATGGGGAACCTTCATTACTCTTCCATTACCATTGCTTACAGGTTCGCTTCGATCTGGATTGGTAGTACCAGTTAGGGACCTATCTATGGGTAAAAAAACAAACATAACTTGAAGACAATGAATAGTAGTAGAGTTTCTCTCCTCAGATTTCCCCTTCGTAGCCATCTCCATGTCGCTACATCCCTGTTGGCTGGGTCTGTAGAATACACCGACTGCATTCCTGCAGAAGGGTAATACTCTCCCAACGAGTGTCCTGTGGCTGCCGATTACACCGACTGCATTTCGACAGAAGAGTAAGACTCCCTAAATGAGTGCCCTGTGGCCCAGTCAGTTGTGGTTGCCGATTACATCGACTGTATTTCTCCAAAATCTTCCCCAACGAGTGTCCTCGATATGACACTGAACAATCCGTTGGTGAGGCTTCTGTAATGCTGGAGTTTAGAGAAATGTGGGGTACCCTTTACTGCCATCTCTCCCAGGTTCTTTCTGAGTCGGAGTGGTGGCAACTGATAGTGTTCTATGTAAGTGTTAAATAGAACTAGCATGGTACTTGTTTTAACCTGAATCGTTTAAACTGTGTACTAATGCTAAACTGAATTCTATGAAATAGAACTGTTTTTACATTTAATTTTGAGTAAAAAGAAGCTGTATTCATGCTAAACCGAACTGTGTGAAATAGAATTGTTTGTACGTATAAAAATGGATTTGGCGTTAAATAACCAACAATTGTTGCTATGACATCAAATCCAACCAAACCAAATCAAATATATTTGATAAACATGTACAGATAGGATTTGGCATTAAATATTCTACAATGGTTGATATGCCATAAAACCCAACCAAAATAAATTACATATATTTAATATATATGTATAAAGAGGATTTGGTATTAAATAATTTCCAATGGTTGACATTCCATAAAACCAAAACCAAACCAAATAATATTTAACATATATGTATAAAGAGGATTTGGTATTAAATAACCTACAATAGTTGATATGCCATAACACCAAACCCAACCAAAATCATATATATTTAAAACATATGCATAAAGACGATTTGGCATTAAATAACCTACAATGGTTGATATGCCATAAAACCAAACCAAACCAAATCATATATATTTAAAACATATGTATAAAGAGGATTCGGCATTAAATAACCTACAATAGTTGATATGCCACAAAACCCAACCCAAACAAATTATATATATTTTATATATATATATGTATAAAGAGGTATTTGGCATTAAATAACCTTCAATGGTTGATATGCAATAAAACTAAACCATGTCATCACTTTTGCAATTATTTTTAGTTTGTCCATTGAATTATCCGTATTGTTTCTTTCTTCCAGTTTTTTCTTGATAGTTTCATTTTTTGTCTTTTGCCATCCCTGCTAACGTTACTGTTACTGGATACCGTACTCAGTCATTCTTTGCTCTTTTTGTATATTCATCGAGACCTTGAAAAGTTCCATTCACGCAATCCTGAATGTAGCTAAGCACTCTTCCTCATTATTTTCTTGCCAGGTATATAAGATCTATATTTTATCTATTCTCCGTCCTACTGTACCATATTCGCAATTAACCGTATGTGAAATGGTCATATAATGTTCATTACTATAGAATATATAAAGAACATAGAATCTCGGCGTTCGAAAACACGTAACAACTTCTTGTTCAGGTACGAAACCTTTTTATTAACTTTGAGTTAAAGGTTTCGACGTAAGGAGGAGAGACACAATCTTCTATGCTGTCTTCTTCATTTGGACCCCATCTCGTGCGGGCCGATAGGGCGCACATTCGCCTCGCGCCTGCGAGCTCCAAAAGTCGTTCCTTCTCGTTTGGCGTCTAGTACCCGACTCTTGCGGCCCCATTAGGGCGCAAGTTCGTCTCGCGTCTGCCACCTCAAAAAGTCGAACCTCTTCGTTTGGCGTCAACTACTCGACTCTTATTTTCTTCAAATTCTCACACAAACTTCCGCGTGCTTCCGGTGCGTGACATCACCCGCACCTTGTCACCCAGTATCGTCTCGGACTGTTATGGCATCTGAGTGACACCTCCATCCGCCCGCGTGCACCCGCGTTAACACCTGCTTCAATGTTACACCCAACCAACCCATGTGCTGAGCCGAAAGGTTCTCAGCCTAACTAAACTCAAAGGCATGAACCGAAATCCCTCAGCAATTTTATAACACTACCACCAGAAAATAAGGCACAAGGCCTTTTTAAAAGTGGGTCCGAACGCAGGGTCGCACCCACACGCATCCTGCAAAATCCAAAAATACTTTCGGCTCCGTCGGCCTTCCCCAAAATGAGGGCGATTTAGATGCCAGGAAACAAAACAGCAAGCAATTGGTAAAACAATTGATATAAGATCTGTATCATTTATCGTGTGTAAGGTCAAGTGAAAGTGAATCTTCATCAATTTCATTTCTATGGCCCATATTTCTCTTTTCTGTTTTACGGATGGTTCACAGTTTCAAACAAGAGCTTCTGCGCAGGCCCTTTTTCCTATTATGAGATATCGGCTATTTAGTTCGGTTTTAAGAACTTATTTCGTTTTATCTAAAATGCTCTTTTTTTGCTTTTTCTTTCATATTCGTTTACTCGATGTTGTCCGCTTCTAATATACATAGGTATTTGTTGTTTTATTTTTTCCAAGTATTTCGAAACTCTACTTATTAGGCAGTTCGATTCTTTTAATTGTTTCCCTCCCCCACTTTTTTTTTCTTTAAAATGATTACGTATCTTCAATTCAGATTTTATTCCGACATCTTGACTGAATTTTCGAGTAGGTTACCTTCTACTTTTTTGGCATTCTTGGCAGTAATATCAAATTCATTCATGTACCGGAAGTGGTTTCCTCTTTCTTGTGTCTTTGGAAATCTTATCCTTCGATAGCATTTTTTCTTATATGTCATGCAGCTCGTTCTTTCTGTTGTCTTGTGTCGTTTTCCATTGTTTCTTCAAGAAATGATTTGTTTCATTTGCAAAACAATATTTATGTTTTATTCAATTTTTTTTAATTGAACTTCTTTTTCTTCTTTTGAAATGTTTTTTCTTTGCTTGGATTTGTAGATCCTGTTCTAGTAGCTTCAGCGTCTTAATTCCTTGTCTAAAATTTTCGGATTATTTATTCCTGTAGCATGTCTATATTTACCAAGCTCTCTGAACGGGCTGTGTGTGACACAAGGTCAAATTTTGGTGGAATTTAGAAGGTTTGAATTCAGAGTTTTTCTTTCTGCAGGACCGGTTGCCTTATCAAGGCAAAGTTAAAGAGCCCAGTCTGCTCAATTATTTTCGACTAGCTGGTGGGAGAATAGTTGGATTCATACCTTCGTCAAGGGTATTAGTGCTACTTGAAACGCAATTAGCTTTGTCTATGATTAGAACTTGCGTCACCAAACTTTTTTCACAGACGATAACCGTGTAATTGATAAAGGAGATAAAGAATGAAGAAAAAATCCGATCTGAAAAATCAAAATTTTTATTTCCTAAACAAAGTGAAAAGTTTTAAGTGAAATGAGTAAAAAGTCTACTGAAAAACAAAAGAACGAAATCTTTTCGTTTAAGCAAAGATGATTGCTGACAAAGCGGTGATATTTTATTAGACATAGTTAAGATTCATGCAATGAAGTATAGCCGTAATTGCTACTTTAAAATGAAAGGACATATTTTGTGTGTGTAAAATATTTTTGGTATTAGAATGACACTGTATAGAGAGAGAAATATATTTATTCAGTAAGGAATACGAATGTGAACTGCTGCTGATATTATATTTAGCAGGAGACAGATAAAATT
This sequence comes from Sepioteuthis lessoniana, assembly GCA_963585895.1. Lineage (NCBI taxonomy): Eukaryota > Metazoa > Mollusca > Cephalopoda > Myopsida > Loliginidae > Sepioteuthis > Sepioteuthis lessoniana. The sequence goes on from CAUZXS010004457.1 coordinate 165,897, forward strand.
TTAACGCAGATATAAATGTAAACTTAATTCGTTTAATTTAGAAAAAATCAATCGAAAGAAAAAAACCTTAAGGTAACTAAGTAATAATTAATAACTTACTGTTAGTTGAGTAAGCGTAGACAAATCCATATTTACCGAAGGAATATCTATTTCTTTGCTTGTCTATACTATTTTAGCTAGGACCGATATTGGGGAAAGAAGTTGCTTATGTATTTAAGAATTTAATTGAATGTTTAAAAATATTGCGGTGGGTGAGATTTCTAAAGTTATGTTGGATTTTTCTCCCTCAAATGTTTTGAAATATTGTCTTCCACGAAAAATCTTCAAATTTAAAAACTAACGCAAATCTATCGATTGGTATATAAAAACAAAAAGACAGTTGCAAAAATTACAGTTTCTGGACCCGATTATTATCATTATTTTGTTACTCTTTTAGAGTTTTTCTCATCAGCTTTAGATGATGTTCTTTCACTGAAGTTTGAACGACTGCAAGTCTCCTCAAGTCTCCAGAACTCTTCTCAGTATTCTGGCCGATCTCAATAATATAATAATAATAATTTGGATGGTCTACACTGGTCCTCTTATTTCCAAGCCCTCCAGTATTTTTAATAATCCTACGATGACTGTACCAAGAGCAACAGTTATAATTCGTATAATCGTCACTTTTATGTCCTTTATTTTTTTCAGTTCCCTAGCAAGGTCGTGGTACTTCTTATTCTTATATTTTTTTTACTTATTTGAACCTTTTTTATACACCAGCACTAGCGCATTGTTTTCCACTGGAGTCTGAGAGACAAAAAGTCTCCAAGACTTCAGAAGTCTTCTCAGTATTTAGGCCGATTTCAATAATTCAGTAGTTTGAACAGTCTCCACCCATCCTGTTATTTCCATGTCTTCCAGTCCCTTTAACAAACCTTTATTTACTGTACCAAGAGTACTAATTACAATTGGTATAAACGTCACTTTCACGTTCAACAGTTTTTTTTCACTTCACTTGCAAGTTCGTTGTACTTCTTATAATTATTATCATTTTATTACTCATTTGAATGTTGTTGTTTTTTACACCAGCGCTGACTCATGGTATTCCGTTGGAGTTTGAGTGACAGCAAGTCTCCTCAAGTATTTAGGACTCTTCTCAGTATTTTGGCCGATCTCAAAAATACAGTAGTGATAATGGTGTCCTATTTCCTGTTATTTCCATGTCTTCCAGTCCCTTCTCCAATCTTTCAGTGTCTGTTCCGAGAGCACAAATCGTCTCTTTCATGTTCTACAGGTTTTTTTTCAATTCCATTGCAAGGCCGAAGTACTTATTATCATTATAATAAAGCAGATGCATCAGGAAAGGGAACGAAAAATAGTTAGTTCAAAAATGCATCAGTAACGACTTTCAAAAGCAGTCCTTACCCTTTAACTCGCAGTCGGCTGGGGCTGTAGAATACACTGACTGCTTCTGTTACGTTCCACTCTCTGGTCAAACAAACGACAACACGGAATTTGTATATAACAATATATATTTATTTTCTCGACGGACACTTGTGTGAAGTAGGAGCAGTCAGGAGAGGCATTAGGATCGTTCGTCGATGAGGCTTGAACTTTTCGATGTCAGGAGACGGAGGCCGAGACAACGCACACTGCGTGACGACGAGAGACGTTTCATGAACATCGGGATCCTTTTTTCTCTATCTTTTTTCTGTTCAATTCGTCAGCCTTATATTACCTTCAAACTCCCAGGCAGAGATAAACACACGCCTCTACGCCTCTGCAATCTTCCCGATCTCAGGCGATTGGGATGTGTTTCTTCAGCTCATTTGGAATGGCCTTTGTGATCGTCGTCGAGCGGAAATAACTGTCATGCAGTTGACAGGTCACTCTCTTCCGGTGCATCATTGAAGTGGGACCTTCCCCTTGTCCCATATTATCAGCCGAGCACACCTGCGCGCTTTCTTTCGATTATTGACCATTGGGATGTGTCACATCTGCTATCTTCGGAATTGCAGGTGTGATCATCATCGAGCGGAAATAACTATCATGCAGTTCATAGATCAATCTCTTCCGGCGCATCACTTTTTTTACGGCACAGTGAGAATTTTTACCTTGTCTCATATTGTGAGCCAAGCTGTATTTTTCACTTCTTTGCAGTGTCCTCAACGAGTGTCCTGTATATGACACTAAACAATCTGATGGTGAGATTCAAGTAATGTTGGAGCTTTGGATAATGCGGATTAGCCCTTCATTGCCATCGCTCCCAGGTCCCCTCTGACCCGAAGTGGTAGAACTTGATAAGGTTCCATCTATGGGTCCACTAGAACTAAACTATGTATTGAATTGAATTGCTTGAAAAAGTGCTATTTTTGCATATTAAACTGATTTGTTTAAAATAGAACTCTATTTGACATTGAAATTATACTTTCGCTAAACTGAATTTTTTGAATTAGAAATGTTTGACTAAACTGAATTGCTGGAAATAGAATTTTTTTTTGATAAGTAAACTGTGTACTCATGCCAAAGTAAATTGTTTGAAATAGAACGGTCTGTTAGTATAAAAATGGATTTGGTATTAAATAACCTACTAAGATTGATACACCATAAAGCGCAAACAAACAAACAATAAAGAATTCTGACACCCTTCAGAAAGTTGGCTCTATTCTGAAAATTTCAATTGCTGGCACAACTATTTTCTATCCGGAAAAGCATCTTTTTGGTGTAACACGAAATGAGTTCGAAAAACTCTCTATTTAACAATTATGGATTATAAATCTTTAAAAAAGAATCTTTGAACGGTAAACGCTTGAAGTGCCCTATTCTGAGCCATAAACCTGATTAATCAGATCTGAAAATAAAATTATGAGCAAGATAAAACTACTAGTGTCACTCGATTAAAATAATTAACACCATCCAGGCGCCCGTTTTCAATCTAGGAAGTATTTCTATTACACCCTGTATACCAGGATTCGTAAATTCTATCCTAGACCTAGTAATAGAATAGTCTATTCTATACAGAGGGGTAACATCTCTTCTCTACAATACGGTTATAATGTTATATAGTCATTTACACGTTCATGCAGCATCACAACGACACAACGATAAAGACGCAAGAGGGAAGATGCACGAAAAAAGGACGCCCGCAGAAAGACGCAGGAATGAAGGACGCATGAAGAAACGACAGGAAGACTTCTTTAACAATATTTTTACCTTTCCCTTTATTGCAAGGGTTCGAAAGGTTAGCATGTGAGAGGATGCTGGAGACCGAACATAAACTTCATATTTTGACCCCACTGTTATGACCGTCACGTTGTGTCTTTCTTGTTCTCTTAGATGCTCAACCAGAGGTCTTGGGGTCCACTCCATCGGGGCTTTTCCGAGGACCCCCTTGGTCGGGTGTGGCCTTCCCTACCACATCTCGTCTCTAACTCTCTGGGAGTCTGCTGGCAACTCCATCGGGGGTTTTCCGAGTGCCCCCTCGGACGGGTGTGGCCTTCCATACCACATCTGGTCTCTACTCTCTGGAATTCGACTGGCAACTGCTCTGGGACCCAAACTCAACTGAGTTAAATAATAACTCAACGCCCACACGATCGCCTACTGGATCTTTGAAATCGAATGTTTAATCGTCATCAAGCGGAAATAACTGTCATGCAGTTCAGAGGTCACTCTCTTCCGGTGCATGACTGTAATGGCACAATGGGACCTTCACCTTGTCCCATATCATAAGCCTTAATCCGCCCGCGCGATCTCTTTCGATTACTGGCCGTTGGGATGTGTCACTTCCTTCCGGTGTATTACCTTGGAATAGTATTTTTGGGCCGGGTCGAAGGTCAAAATATAACAATAATATCTAAAAAGTTGTTTTTTTTTAAGTCTAAACCGTAAACTCTTTCTTGTTCGAAATATATTTTAGTCTAAACCAGAGTTTCTCAAAAGCATTAATTAAACATTTCAGAGACCCTACTCAAAAGCGTATTTTATTTTACGTTTTGCTATTATGGGGTTTTGACTGAATGTCAAGATCAAGGGCTAAGCTGTGTAGCTGTTTGATATCTGACTCTTTTATTACGTTATTTTATTTTTACCCCATGTTGGTTAGTCAGTGTAACGCCTTGCCCAAGAAAGTCCCCCAAACGAATAATACAAAAGAAAACTGTAACAGATAGGAGACGAAGACATTTCTTCTATACTTTCCTTTATTTCCTGGGTTCAACAACCTTTCCTGGGTGAGGGAGTTTTCCCTGAATACAATTGAAATGGTTGAATCCCTCAGTTAAGGTGTCAAAAAACACGTTACTCGTTACTTATATATGCTTGTCCTCATTGGGTATTTTGGGCTTCCATAACGTTAGTTTTCTTTTGGAAGTTTTTCAAAGTCCGGTAAGGGTTAGTATCTTTTAATAGTTTGTCAAAGTCCGCTTGTTTTAGTTTGTAGTTCATTTGTGGGTCTTTTATATTTCAGCAGTACTGTTGACCGAGAGAGAGATATGCCACTGGGTGAAAGGGACTAACCAACGCCACGTCCAAAGACGTATGCGTGGTGCCCGGACACCAGACAGCAAAATGGTGTTGTCAAATCGCTGGTCACCGCCAGAAAGAGAAAGAAAGCCTGTTCCCCTTTGTCAAGAGGTTGCCCTCTTTCATTACGCATTTGTCATCCCTTTCCTGTCTGGGACCTCTGGGAGTTTCTGCAAATTTATTAGTTTTCTTTTTTTTTATTAATTCAATTTTTTTTTAAAATTCATTCGTTCCCTACACTATCACAACCTGTTATAATATTTCAATAAAATAATTTCATCTCTTTTCTAAAGCATTAAATACCCCTCAAAGGTTAATATGTCATTAAACAAAAAAGTCAAAACAAATCACTATTTCCTGAACATGGATTTGATTCTTAAAAAGTTTATATTTAATCAAACTTTTCCTTTTTTTTGTAACAGGAAAGGTATGTAGACAGTTGTTTGTACTTTGATGGAAAACGAGAAAAGAATGAGAAAAGACGAGATTTACCGTTTATTCAATAAAGTCATGAATTCAGATCGGCTTAATATTAAGCGCTGAGACGTGCGTATGCGTATTAGTACTTAACTATCTCGTTTATTCTTTCTGATTCGTTTGTTTTTAATTTTCTGTTATTTTTTATTTGCTTTTTTTTTTTTTGTAAGGAATTTAACAATTATCTAATAAACTTTTTCACGATTTAAAGTTCCGAAACAAATATAGAAATATATGAAAGAGATGATAATACAGTGAATTAGATAGAATTTATGTAAATCGTTTTATTTTTTTTAGTTTTGAAGTAATTTCTTTGTTTCAGTTAAAGAGAAAAGTTAATCCCCCCAAAAAAATATACATTATCATTTTTTTTTTATGGAAGAGTCGAATATCTTTACTATTGTAACCACATTCTAGAAAAAATTATTAAGAAGCTTTATGGTTTTTCATCAAGGATGCATTATTGTGATCTGTGAAGGATCCTTACTAGTTATCGTTTCGATAGTCAAAACAATTTGCGCGATGAATAATAGGGAGAAGTGGCGAGAGAGGGTAAGGGATATCCATGCTGGCGGCACGACATGATGATGATCATGATGATGATGACATTTGTAGGATGCTGATCTTTTACCCTTATCTTAGCTATGAAGGGGGCACCTGCGGATCATCATAACCACGTCTGTTGTCTGGGTCACATGTCGATTTAATTTGGATTTTTCATTTATGATGGGTATGGTATTGTGGTCCTACCAAACCCAGGCGTTGATTTGAATTTGTAATCCTCTCACAGATTTAACTTGGTACTTTTACTAGAAAGAAGTAACTTAAGTGAACCACTCAACCTCACACTCAAAGAAATTTACCCAGTCTTGTTTTAAACTTATTCTGTTTTAGTTTAGATTCAACGATCAACATTAAAAAAAACACCTGCTGGTCTTAATTCTTTATTAGTTAATCTGCTACATTAATCGTGGATTAACTTATTAGTGATACTAATCTTTAGTGGCATAAACCAGAGCCATTTTCAAGTTTTCCGTCATACCCATTTTTGCTCACCGTTTCATATGTTCTAAACTACTTTGAACATGCCTATCATCAAAATTAATTGTTTGAAATAGAACTGTTTGATTAACTGAATAGATTGAAATAGAAATGGGTTTGACAATTAAATTGAGTACTTATGTTTAAACTGTATTCTTATGCTAAACTGAATTGTTTGAAATAGAACTGTTTGAGTAAACTGAATAGATTGAAATAGAAATTTTTTTGACAATTAAACTGGGTACTTACGTTTAAAATGCGTACTTATGCTAAACTGAATTGTTTGAAATGGAACAGTGTTTAACATTGAAACTATATTTACACTAAACTGATTTGTTTAATATAGAACTGTTTCGACATTTATCTACGTGTAAACAAAATGTATACTTATACTTATACTTGATTGAACTGGTTGAATTAGAACTGTTTGACTAAACTGAATAGCATGAAATAGAAATGATTTTGACAATTGAACTGTGAATTTATGCTAAACAGAATTGCTTGAAATAGAACTGTTTATTTGTATATACATGGATTTGGCATTAAAGAACCTACAAAGGTTGATATGCCATAAAACCTAAACAAACGAAATGCCTATCAGCCACTTTTGGCTTTACGGATTTTTGCCAAAAGAATTCCTTTCATATAGAATGGGGGGGGAGAAAAAAGTGCTAAACCTAAATCTTCTTTGTTCCTCATATTCTTATCAAAATGTCCAGCTTTTAAAAAGAAATGTTGTTTTGTTCAATATATATATATATATATATATATATATATATATATATGTTAAAAGGAACACAATAAATTTTATATCCATAGTACAGCAGATATCTTAAAAAAACATTTAGAGACATTAAAAAAAATTCTGCATATCATTGAAGAAAACAAATATTAAAAAAAAATAGACGCGTGTTTACGTTACTAACCATTAATGTTTCGCGTCTATTTTCACCATTTTGCTAAAATTCCAAAGTACTTCAGGATTAAATGAAAAATAAAAAAAAAAAATCAATCAAGGAACTGAAAAAGTAAAGAGCTACATCAATTTTTTTCTGTTATTATTCATATTCGTATGAAAATTCGTAGGTTTTCATTTGATTTCTCCACACACACACGGCCTAGTCAAATGGAGCTGCAAAATACATTGACTGTATATCCATATTTACCAACCCCTCCGCTCGGGCAGGATATGACACAAGGTCAATTTTTAAGCGGAGTTTAACTGGTTGGAATTCAGAGTTTTCCTTCTCCTAGACTAGTTGCCTCACCAAGGCTGAAGAATCCAGTCTGTCCTACTATTTACCCATAGCTGGAGGGAGAATAATTGGATTCATACCTTTTCCAAGGGTATTAGTGCTATGTGAAATGCAATCAGTCTCGTCCAGGATTTGAACTCGTGTCACCGTGTTCATTTCCTACGACGATACCATTACACCATGGGCACCTCCACAAATGAGTAAATAATATTCATATTGGTTGGGGGTTCTTCTAAAGAACACTGTCAGTGCTTCTGACAGATGATTATTAAATCTTGGGTCTAGTAACAGCACTGCTAACATAAGGACCAACAGAACTAAAACAGAAAGTAGGAAACAGAAATGCGAAGTAAAACAACTGTTTGGATATTTCAAGTGACAAACTGACAATATCCTCAGGAAAATACAAGGACATGTCTACCAAACAAACACCTTTGGGTAGAAACTGGATCATACATGATAGCAGCTCATAGCAATGTCCTAAATACCAATTATATTAAAAAACATCCAATTTATAATCTATTTAGATTGTCGCTTGAAGTAGACACGGTGCCTTTCATCCCTTTTTTGTCGTCTCAATTTTTGATTGTTACTTTCTTGTTTTATATTTTGTTATCTTTGCTGATATTACTGTTACTGGCAACAGTCATTCTTATTTTCTCTTTTTGTATATTCCTTATTGGTGAATTCTTGCATCAACGTTATCCTTAATACTGGTGAGCCTGCAACCTCCTTCTTTTCTTCTCCGCCATCAATGAGTCAAGGAGAACTCTTTGACACTTAAACTGTGTGCAAACAAGACCTATGTTAAATTAAATTGTTAGAAATAGAACTGCTTGATCATTTAACTGTGTAAAAAAATGAGTGATGTTATATTAAATAGTTAGTTGGTTGGTTGGTTGGTTTGTTTGGTTTTATGGCATATTAACCTTTGTAGGTTATTTAACGCCAAATCCATTTTTATGTAAATAATCTGTTCTATTGAAAACAGTTCAGTTTAGCATAAGTACACAGTTTAATTGTCAAAAACATTTCCATTTCAAACTATTCAAGCAGTTATATGTGACAATTCAGTTAAGTGTAAATACAATTTTAATGTCGAAAAACAGCTCTATTTGAAATAATTCAGTTAAGCATAAGCACGCAGTTTAGGTGTAAGTACGGTTTAATTGTCAAAAGTGTTTCTATTTCAAGCTATACAGTTTACTCAATTCATTTTAGCATAAGTATGCTGTTAGCTCTATTTAACCCATAGATAGGGCCCTATCAGGTGCTACCACTCCGGGCCAGAGTGGACCGGGGGGCGATGGCAATAAATGGGTAATCCGCATTCCCCAAAGCTCCAGCATTGCTGTAACCTCACCATCAGATTGTTTAATGTCATACCAGGACACTCGTTGGGGGGGTCTTACCCCTCTGCAGAGATGCAGTCAGTGTATTCTACAGCCCCAGCTGACTGGGCAATACACAGATTTAAATGCTAGACAGTTTTATTTCAGATAATTCATTTCAGCATAAGTACACCGTTTAGACGTCAAAAATAGTTCTATTTCGAGTAATTCAGTTCAGCAGTAGTACGCAGTTCCAATGTCAAAACAGTTCTATTTTACACAATTCAGTTTAGCATAAATACGCAGTTTAAATGCAAAAATCAGTATAGTGAAAGACGCATGGTTTAGTTCTATTCAACACATAGGTAGGACCCTTATAAGGTGCTCCCACTCTAGGCCAGAGTGGACCTGGGAGCGATGGCAATGAAGGGATACTCCGCATTCCCCAAAGCTCCAACACTGTTGGAACCGCACCATCAGATTGTTTAGTGTCATAACCAGGACACTCGTTGGGAGGGTCTTACCCCTCTACATAAATACATCGACTGAATTTCTGCTGAGGGGTAAAATCCCCAAGGATATTAGACTAAAAAATCTGATGGTGAGACTCCAATAATCCTGGAGCTTTGGGGAAAGTGGAGTACTTCTAATTGCCATTACTCCCAGGTTCACTTTGGCCCAGTTGAATTGGACCCGATAGGGTCCAATCAATTGGTTTAATTGAATTGAACAGTACTTATGCTAAACTGAATTGTTTTAAATTCGCTGTTTTGACATTTAACTTTGTGTAAATGAAATACTGAGATTTTATTTGTCAGTAATGAATAGCATTATTTGGAACCATTTAATTTTTTTGATTAAACAGAATAGTTTGAAATAGAACTGTTTATATGTATAAAATTGATTTGGCTTTAAATAAACCACAATGGTTGTTATGCCATAAAACCAAACCAAACCAAAAATGAATAAGATTAATCGTGTAAGAAATACTTGATACCATTTAACTGAGTGCGAAAGAATGAGTTCGGAAAATATTATCTATAAAATGTGTTTACAATATATATATATATATATATATATATATATATATATATATATATATATATATATATATATGAATCGTTCCACTAAGAGATTTGTATTTTTTGAGAAGAGGTTAGTCGACGACCAAACCTACACAAGGGATTTCGAGTTTCATAGGGTGCCCCATTCATGTGGCATTGTGCCACATATGTTCTCTGACGAAAGCAACAAGCTGGAAACATACACGTATGTAAGAAGGAAAAAAAATTCTTAAAATTTACTAATCCCTCTGTAATATTTATTTTTTCTCTCTTTTGACCAACAACTAAAAAGATTGAGACCGTGTACGTCATCCTAGTAAAGCCTCGTGCATCCACATTAATTTGCTTTTTCTAAAGTCATTCTGTCTGAGTCTATTTTAAGAAGGCTCCCAAGTTCCATACTAGCGAGATTTGTCCTGGTATTTATTCTTTCGACAAGACGTCTAACTCAGACTTTTGTTTCGTGGAGCTTTTCTTCTTCTTCTGGAGGTACTCCTAAATTTTTCTTTTTCTTTAGTTTGATTAAGAGTGTCCGCTTTGAATAACATTAGGTATTTGTAGTTTTTTGTCCCCCTCCCACAATGTTTCGATTCTTTCCTAAATGAACAGTCTTATTCCTTCCGGTATTTCTCTTTTGCTCTTTTTCATTATCTCCCTGGCACGTTTTTCAATCACAAAAGCCATTCTTACATCATTGATGTAGATTCTAATAGTTTGAATAAGGGCTTCTAGTTGTTTTTCATTCTTGGCAAATATATTAATATCATCCATGTATAGAATGTTATTTATATTTTACAGTAACTTATTTTTAAATCTGGAGCCTCGATTTCAGTTTCGAATTGACATCAATGCTATAACAAATAGTTGCAACAATAAAGAGTCTCCCTAGAAGATAACTCTTTGGACTTTGAATTATGCTTGGGTTATTCCTCCTTGCTGATAATTCGATTCAGCAGATTTCCATTTATATTATTATTATTATTATTATTATTATTATTATTATTATTATTATTATTATTATTCACTCATTAGAGCTTTTCACCTCAGCGATAGCCGATGGTTTTTCACTGGAGTCTGAGTGACAGCAAGTCTCCTCAAGTCTCCAGGACTCTTCTAAGTATTCTGGCAGTTCTCAACAATGCTGTCGTTTGGATGGTCTCTACTCGTCGGCCAACCTCCAAGTCCTCTAGTCCCTTTAGTAATCCCTTAGTTACTGTTCCAAACGCACCAATTACCATTTGTATATTTGTCACCTGCATGTTCCACATTATTATTATTATTATTATTATTATTATTATTATTATTATACTCTTTTGAGAGCTTTCCACCTCAGTGTTAACCGATGGTCTTCTACTTGATCCTGAGTGACTGTAAGTCTCCATAGGTCTTCAGGACTTTCCTCACGATTCTGGCAGTCGTTTGGGTGGCCTCTACTCGTCCTCTTATTTCTAAGTCCTCCAATCCCTGTAACGAGTACACCGATTACAACTGGTATCACCGTCACTTTTATATTCCATAGTTGTTTCAGTTCCCTAATAATGTCCAGGTAATAATATTTCTTTTTACTTTCTTGCTGTTCTATTTCTAGTCTACGAAAACGGCAAAGTCTGCAATTCGGTCCGTTATCTTTTTTTGCTAACTATCACTAGATCTGGTTATCCAGCCGAGATTTTATTTGATCCGATTCCATCTCCAAATCCCTGAAATGATTGTGCGTTTCATTTTTCGGGACAGAAGCTGGGTTGTTCCTATACCATTTGTCCGTATGGTCAATTTCAATTTCCTTCACAATTCCCAGTGAATATTTATTATTATTATTTTACTTCGAGTGAGTTTTTCGCACTCACGTCAACTATTGGTCTTTCATTGTCTCAAGTCTTCAGGACTCTTCTCCTTATTCAAGCCGATTTTAACAATGTCATAGTCTTGGGTGGGGGTCTGGATTTTTCCTCTGATTTCTATTTCCTCTAGACTTTCTTCCAAGCTTTTTGAGACCGCTCCAAATGTTCTAACTACAGTTCGTATCACTGTCCCGCTCATGTTCCATTACATTCTTAGTCATCAAGCAAGGCCCAAGTATTTGTCAATCTTTACGCTTTTTTTTTCGTCAGTAGTCCGCCGTGACATCAAAATCCACTTGACGACAATTTTTCTTATCTTAATTAGTCTGGTCTTCTGGCCGGGATCTTTTAGTATCTCAAAACCCCAAAGCATTTTATTCATCTCATGTTTTGGATAAATGCTGGTTTATGCATCTAGCATTTAGTATTCGGTCAAAATGCAAAGTCTAGCACAGTTCCCAGTGGATTTCCCAACTCCGAACAGTCCAGCTTAGTCTTGTCCGTCACTAATAACTTCACCAGCTTCTTTCAAAGAATTAGAAATATTCTTTGCCTTTATTGTCTGTAATAGACTCGAATTTCAATCTTTTTAAAGACGTTAGCTCGCTACAGAGGGAAATAATCTTCGGTTCTCTTTTCGATAAATAATGTTCTCTTATTGACGTTAATGCCTTTCGCCCATTGTTCTTGGCGTCTCTCATTACTAACGATTAACTTCTGTCGTCTAAGCAGTGAATTAGCTCAGAAAATAATGTTGCATTTTTTTCTACGAAATCCATATCCTCACTTTAATCTGTTGCTAACAGTATAATTTGAAGTATGGGTTGAATCCAATAGTATTTTAAGAAAGTCTCTTCCCATAATTCGTACTTGGATTCGTTGCTGTCAAAGACCAGTTTCGCCCATAACCTGTCAGAATTCAGGTAGCCATCTAGGTCTTCCGTGGAGAGAATTCAGTGTTCGGAATAAAAATGATACCGTAGTCTGCTAAAAACCGTAATTGTGTATCTGAGGCAAATTGCATTTGAACTTAAATGCCTTTGCTCCTTTCCTATGATAGATCATGGGGTGTCCTCGTAATCTAATGGCCAAAGCGCTGGACTGCGGAATCGATGTAAGCAAATTCGAACTCCAGTTGCGCTATTACGTTCACTTTCAGGCAAATACAATTGGGAAAGTTATGAACCCCTTTATCCTCCCAGCTATGCGTTAAATAGTACTACTACTGTTCTTCTAGGAGAATAGCTCTGGCATTAAATAACCTACAAAGGTTGATATGCCATTAAAAAAAGAAACCATCTGATAGGTCAATTTTCCACGAGTACCTTCTGCTACAGCTGATATTTTAGTCTACAAATAGGATGGACCATGTTATGGACTTCTTTTATACTAAAAAGACGGTATTTGTTGTTAGTCCCACCGACCGTACGAATGTGGCATAAGCCTCTCTTAAGGTGGGTCCGGGTGAAGGGCCGTAGCTCAGTCACACTCGTGAAAGATTAAGTTCTTGGAAACGTCTTCGGAGGGTCTTTTTCGGATCCCTTCCGACAGAATCTCTCACCGCATCCACATTGTCACGATATCTTGCAGTCAACTTCCTGCCAGATCTGGGATTTTCTGCCTTCTTGTTTAGGCTGTTTACTAATTCCGTGGCTTGAAATTTGTGTACCCAACGATGAATTTAGCTTATTAAACTTTCTGTGAAATTTTGCTGGCAAAGTTTTAAATGATCTCGACTCTAAATAAGTAAAGTGACAAAATATTTTCTCCTCTTGCCCAAGGCATAGTGATCGAGGATTATTAGTTTTTATAGAATAGTATTTTCAAATTTGAAACAAAAAAAGAACACATCATTATTATTAGTAGAATCATTTGCAGTCACATGAGACCCATGTATATTACGACACCCGGTAAATTTAGTGATTAATCTTTTCATGAGATTTTGTAAATTGGTTGCTCCCTGCACATTTCCAAAGTATGTGGTCGAGTGGCATCATGGCACTAACGGGAGGGAATCTTCCTTAAAGATGTTTCTTTGGATTTTTATCTCTACAGTATTTTAACTTCCCACAATTAATTCCACCTCGTCCACTATTATTACTATTATTATTATTCACTCATTAGAGCTTTTCACGTCAGCGTTAGTCGATGGTTTTTTACTGGAGTCTGAGTGACAGTGTCTCCTCAAGTGTCCAGGACTCTTCTCAGTATTCTGGCCGTCTTCAATAATGCTGTTGTTTGGATGGTCTTCACTCGTCCGCCAGCGTCCAAGTCCACCGGTTCCTTTAGTAATCCTTTAGTTTACTGTTCCAATTACACTTGGTATAATTGTCACCTGCATGTTCCACAGTTTTTTCAATTCCCTAGCAAGGTCGAAGTACTTATCCTTCTTTACACATTCTTTCAGTTTTATTCTGTGGTCAGCCGGGACAGCAAAGTCGACAATTTTGCAAGTTCTCGTTTTTTTTGTTGATTAATATTAAGTCTGGTCTTCTGACCGGGATTAGGTGATCCGTTAGTATGTTAAAGTACCATATTATTATTATTATTATTATTATTATTATTACTCCTTATAGAGTTTTTAACACCAACTTTAACTGGCTGTTTTCATTGAAATTTTAGTGAACTGCAACTCTCTTGAAGTCTCCAGGACCCGTCTCAGTATTTTGGTCCATCTTAGTAACGCTGTAGTTTGGATGGTCTCTACTTGTTTGCCGATTTCTACGTCTTCTAGTCCTTTGGGGAGCGTTCAAAGTTCACCAATTATAATTGATATCACCGTCACTTTCATATCCCATGTGTTTTTCTTAGTTCTCAAACAAGGTCCAGATACTTATCTTTCTTTTCGTTTTCTTTTAATTTTACATGGTAGTCTGCCAGCACGACAAAGTCCACTATTCGGCATTTTCTTGTCTTTTGTAGACTATCATCAAGTCTGGTCGTCTGGCTGATATTACATGATCAGTTTGTATCTCGAAATCCTACAAGAACATTGCGAGTTTTATTCTCTAGGACAGATTCCAGGTTGTGTATATACCACTTGTTCGTATGGCAACATCTAAACTTCTTGCACATGAGACAATAGGTAGCATTCATTTCCGTTTGTGTGGGCGCCGGTCAGAGAATATCTTTTTCTGTCTTGACGCAAAACCCACACAAAGGGCCTGAGGGTGAAATCTCCCGCGAGATAGGAAGTGGAGGAGGGAAGTAAGGCCCCAGATCAGTTGACAAAGGAAGGCAGAAGGGAACACTCGGTTTGAGAAGGACACAGTCGGCTGAAGGAGGCAGTGAGAAAATGGAAGCAGGACAGAGAAGAGAGTCAACCTAAGTCAGAAAGACGATTGCTAAGACCTGTTGACCTACACAGGCCGAGTTAACCAACGCAAGAAGACAGTCAAGACATGAGTCAGCATTACTATTGGTTTCATGGAAGTTTCGAGCCATTATTCACCTGTAATAGCCTGCGAATGCACGGAGAGCTGCACGGAAGTGTCACATAGACTTCTCTCCTTCTTGCGCTTGGAGCTGACCCAAGTCCGCGTTTGTTCGTTTGTTCTTTACTTCCACCCTTTCGGTTGGGATTTGCGTATCTGTACAGAAATGTGTAATGTCCCGGGTTGGAAACCACTAGATGAATCACTGGCCATGAGTAGTTTGGTTTAAGGAGGCTGATATAGTGGGGGTCACTCGGCCGTCTAGGAGTGTTGTCACACACAATTCCCAGTTGATCACTTTCTTTACCTAATTGGGTGTAGTCATATAATCATCTTGCGCTAATTTGTTTCATTCGATCATTATATGAAGGATTGTTTTGTCTCGATTATTTTCTTGCTTCCTACTTCCTGGGTAGGTAAATTCGTCTAATATTTTCAGAGAGGCTCCGTCTTGTGTGGTAATGTCGCCTGTTTGGTTGTAACACATATATTCTGTTTTGTGTGCATTGACATGGAGGCCAATGCCTGCGGCCGTCTCAGCAACTGAAAAAGACATCGACACGCGACTAACGAAATCATGGACAGCTATCAATAGGCTATCAATCATGTGGAAATAAGACCTGACCGAGAAAATGAAACGCAGTTTCTTCCAGGCAGCGGTCGAATCGATACTGCTATATGGATGCACTACTTTGACGCTAACTAAACGGCTGAAGAAGAAACTAGGCGGCAATTACACAAGAATGTTGAGAGCAATATTGAACAATTCCTGGCGACAACACCCCACAAGACACCAACTATACGGCCACTTGCCACGAAAACTGTACAAGTTAGACGAACCAGACACGCAGGACACCGCTAGAGAAGCAAGGACGAACTCATCAGTGATGTACTCCTGTGGACCCCCGCATATGGCCAAGCAAAAGCAGGACGACCAGCTCGAACATACATCCAGCAGCTATGTGAGGATACGGGATGTAACCCTGAAGACGCGTCAAAAGCGATGAATGATAGGGAGAAGTGGCGAGAGAGGGTTAAGGATATCTGTGCCTGCGGCACGACATGATGATGATGATGATGATGATTTTGTTCCATGTTTCTCTGCGTGGTTTTTGCTTTACCGTAGTTTGTCCTTATGACTTTATTATTATTATGGTTTCTTTGTTTAATGGCATATCAACCTTTGTAGGTTATTTAATGTCATAGCCATTCTCTTAGAAGAACAGTAGTGGTACTATTTAACCCATAGCTGGGAGGATAAGGGGGTTCATACCTTTCCCAAGGGTATTTGCCCGAAAGGGAACGTAATAGCGCGACTGGAGTTTGAATTCGCTTACTACGATTCCGCAGTCCATCACTTTAACCATTACACCACGAGTACACCCCCTATCATTATTATTTAAGTATTTTGAAAGTTTTCCACTGCATATTTAGCTGATTGATTAAAATAATTCTGTAATTTGGATAGTTTCTGATTCTCATCTTATTTCCAAATCCTCCAGACCCTTTATCAACCCTTAGGGTATTGACCCAAGTTCACCTGTTACAATTGGTATCACCGTCACTATCATGTTCCATGGTTTCGTAAGCTCTTTAGCAGGGTATATGTACTTATCATTCTTTTCTCTTTCTTTGTCAGCCGGAACGGCAAAGTCAACTCTTCGGCATATTCTTTTGTTCTTGTTGACGATCACTAGGTCTGATCATCTGGTCGAGATTAGGAGATCCGTTTGAATCTCAAAATCCAAGAGAAGTTTGCGCATCTCATTTTTCAGGAAAGATTCTCAGTTGTGCGTTTACTACTTGTTTTGATGGTCAAAATTAAAATTCTTGCACGATTCCCAGTGGATCAATTTGGGAGTTGTGACTAGTCTATTTACAATTTTTGCGCTAATTTATTGCATTCGCTTATTATTGTCATTACACTCATTTGAAAGTCCTAAGAACTAGCATTAACTAATGGTTTATTGATGGAGTCTGGGTGACACAAGTCTCCTCAATTCACCTGGATTCTTCTTAGTATTCTGGCCGATTTTAACAATGTCGTAGTTTGAATGGTCTCCACACGTACTCTTATTTCCATGTACTCCAGTGCTAGTACTCGTCATTTAGTGATTGTACCGAGTCCACCAATTGCTATTGTTATCACCGTCACTTTTATGTTTCATATTGTTTTTAGTTCTCTTGCAAGGTCAAGGTACACATTTGTCTTTTCGTTGTCCTTCAGTTTTCTCTGTGGTCAGCCGGAACGGCAATGTCTACTTTTTGGTAGGTTCGCTTTCTTTTGTTGACTATCTCTATTTCTAGGCCAAGCTTTAATATTATTATCGTTATTATTTCTATCATACTCGGTGTAAGGTTTTAACCTCAAATCATTTGTGTCTTTCTTTTATTCTTATCTAGTTATCTTTTACAAGGATCATTAAATAATTTCCTGACATTTTTTCGTATGGGCACTTTTATTGATAGTACACACACGAAACTCTAGTCCCCTTTGAAGTAATCTCCTCCGGCTGCAATGCACTTGTTGCACCGTTCCTACAACTTCTGGATTGCCCCATGAAAGTCCTCTTGTGTAAGCGTGTAAACGACCTTCGTCAAAGCCTCTTTCATCTCCTCAATTGTCTCATAACGACAGCCTGTGAGCTTAGGGAATAAGCAAAAGTCCCAGGGAGCATTGTCTGGACTATAGGGAGGCTGAGGACTTGTCTTGATGCTCATCTTGGTCAAATAGTCTGTGACAAAGATGGAGTTGTGGACTGGTGCATTGTCCTGCTGGAAATGCCATTGAGCCGATTTGAAGAGAGCTGGCCTCTTCCGGCGGAATCTCTTCCTGAACTCCCTTAAAACCTCAACATAGTAACACTACCCCTAACCCTTTGGCCAATCAACTCTGGTGTATTGACTTCCTTACTCCTCCCACACATCTCATCTTCCCTCACAGACTCCCTGCCTTCCTTGAATCTCTTATGCCACTCAAAAACTGACGCTCGATTTATACAAGATGCACCAAAAGCAGTCTGAAGCATTCCATACGTTTTTGTGGAATTTTTTCCAAGTCTAAAACAAAATTTTATTACATATCGTTCTTTTAAAGTGTCCTCACGTCCAGATCGCATTTTTAAAATTCACCAGCTGTGACAATGAGGCTTTAATAGGGTGTATTCCAATTCCTGCTGTAGCGGTTCATTGGAACCTGAAATCATAAAAATTGGTCAGTCATCTCATAAAATGAATAGCAATAACATACTGAATCTTCAAGTGTCGACGACAATTTTAAATGCCAGTACAAAAAAAGGCCGGAAACACATTGAAGCACAATTTTTCAATCGGTATATCAATCTAAGTATCTGATCCTATAAAACATTTCCTTGTCAATAATAACAAGATGTTTGAGAAAAGATGTATAAAGTTAGTCTCCAAATAAAATACATTATAAAATTTACAGAAATATCAAGTTTATATGTTCATTTAAAAATTTAAAAATAATCAAAATTACGGAGAAATAGTTGAAATTGCATCGTCATTCCTTGAAAGCAACAAGAGAATATATGTGTTGGGTATCACCTACCTTTTCAGCATAATGAGCTGTTCCATCTGCCGTATTTGGCAGTAGCGGAGTTCAGTCTGGAAACAAGCCTACGAGTCAGACCAGAAGAGCCGTTCCTATTGTTGAAGTATATCATTACTCTATCACTAATCCTATGTTCTTATTACTAACAGTCTCTCTCTTGTAAAACCTCTGTCCTGTAAATATAACTATTTCCTCACATATCGTGGTTTGTCTTATTATTACTACTATTTGTGTTCACTAACAAGAATACAACAATATTTTTTATGATTATTATTTAAAAAGACGTCGAAACTTTTTTTCTAAAATAGGCTGTCGTGCCTAATTCTTGTCAAGAAAATAATTATCGATCATAATAACTTTATTAAGTTACTTTGGCAATATTTTCGTAAAAACATATGTCTATTACGTTATTTTTCATAATCTGGTTGAGATTTCTTTCTTTCTCTCTCTCTCTCTCTCTTATATATATATATTCGAGGTGCATTCAATATATATATATATATATATATATATATATATATATATATATATTACTAATCTACTATGTTACAGCATTCACAGTTACCAGGAAAAAAGAAAAAAAAAACCGCCAGGAACAAGAGATAAAAATATCTCGAATCACAGTCCGGGGGAAAAAGAAAAAATATCATAGGACAAAAAAAAAAAAAAAGAAAGAAAAGGCCAACTCCGTCACACCAGTTGAAAAAAATCAAGAGATATGGAGTCAGTTGGTCAAAAGAAAAACAAAACCCACCGTAAACGCTGCAATGCTACAATTACAAGAGTGCTCAACACGAGTGGAGCCAATTACAAAATTAACTTAAATCAAGAGTCGGAATTCTCCAACTAAAGTTTCACCTCAACGGATCATTAGGGAGTCTAGCAAGGGTGCGAGACTCCCTGATGATCCGTTGAGTTAAAATTTTTGTAGGAGAATTCCGACTTGCGATTTAAGTTAATTATATATGTATATATATATATATATATATATATATATATACGTGGTGCATTCAAAAAGTTTCCAGAATTTTTTGTACAGGCATTTAACAGAATAAACAGACAATTTGTTAGTGAGCATTTTGTTGGTAATCCTATTTTCAAATGAATCAGAGCAGACTCATTTGAACAGATGCATTAATTTTGTTACACACAGTTGGATGGTTCCAAATATTCTGATACAAATAGTTATTTCTAGGATTAATAATTTGTTTTCACTTACGTAAAAGATTTCAAATATTACAACCTAAAATATATATTTATATTTGCACACAATTAAATGGAATCAAGCATCACTATGTAAAGCCAAGAATTCTCTTTAGACACACAGGTAAAAAGTTTCAAGTATTGCTAATCGAAACTAATAATTGCCCGATTGTTAGCAATTAGTTAAATTGTTCCAAATATTGCAGTGAGTCACTAATAATTCAATTAAACATCAGTCATTTGTTTTCACTTAGTTATATGGTTCAACAGTCATATTTCTAACCATTCGATTTCGCATAAATAATTTGTTTGCACACAAGTAATACTATTGTTTGCACACAGTTAAATGGTTCCAAATATTCTCACACGAATAGTTAGATTTAGTATTCACTTTGATGTTTTCGAATATTAAGATCTAACATAAATGTTTTATTTGCAAACACTTTAATGGTTTCAATTAAATCAATCCAGGCGCATAGTTATAGAGTTTCAAGTATTGATATTCATTACTAATAATTTTATTTAACATTATTCATTCGTTAACACACAATTAAATTGTTCCACGTTTTGGTATGTATCACGAACAATTCAATTAAACATTAGTCATTTGTTTGTTTTAGTTTGGTTTATGACATATCAACAATTGTTGCCTGTGTAATGCCAAATCCTCTGATGGTGAGGCTCCAGTAATGCTGGAGCTTTGGGGAATGCGGAGTACCTCTTTATTGCCATCGCTTCCAGGTCTACGCTGGCCCGGAATATTGGTCAAATAGACCTAAACTGTATACTTATGCTTTACTAAATTATTTGAAATAGAACTGTTTTGACATTTAAACTGCGTACTTATGATAAACTGAATTTTTGAAATAGAAGTATGTGTGATGTTGAGGTGGTGTACTTATGCTGAACTGATATACTTAAAATAGAATTGTTAATATGTATAAAAGTTGATTTGGCCTTAAATAACCTACTATGGTTGATGTGCCAAAAAAACAAACTAAACCATCTTTATAAATATATATCAAATATATATGATTTTAAATCCATTTTGTTGATAATATTTTAAAAGTGCATGAGCTAACTTTTTTTCACACAGTGGAATAGTTTCAAGTATTGTTATCTAACATAGATATTTTTATTCCTACTCTGTTAAATGGTTTCCAGTATCACTCCGAGTAAAAAGGACCCTGTCGCAGTGATAATTAATGGTTACTCCATATTCCCAGTCATGAAGCTTCGCTATCAGATTGTTTAATGCCATATCTTAAACCGTCGTTGAGCAGGGGGCGGTTATATTCTTCTGAAGAGATGCAGTCAGTCGAAATTTTCTAGATGTTACACTGAACCTCTAAGAATCTTAAGATTCAAATCGAAATTTTCTCGATGTTACACTGAACCACTCTGACAACTGCAATTCTACACCTCCAGCTGACTGGGTTGGTTTTGGCACTGATTAACCACGAAAGTTGATATGTCATTAAGTAACGAACCAGAGCCAACCAAACGACTGATTTTTGAGCACACTTTATTCACACACACATACACCCACCCACTTATATATCAGGACTCTATCACCGTCTCCAGCAGCTTGATTTCCTCGGTTGCATTGCCATACAGGCCTTACATAATGAACTCGACGAAATGTCATGAGGCTGATAGCTTCCATTGAAGACTATCAGTGACGATGTGAATGTGGAGTGGATCACCAAGGATACTGACAGTGTTTTCCTGACCTTGAACTGGAAGACCTTAGTCACGTTTAGGAAGTTGCTTATCTTCCAATCACTGTGGTTGGCAGCTAAACCAGTGTGAACGACAGGTATTTTTTTTTTACAAGGACGAAATGCGTCATTTCATACGCCACTATAGTGTCTTGATAAGTCTAAAAAAAAAAAAAGGAATGTGTAACATGCTGTGTAGCATAGTCTTAATTCCTTTTTCATTTTTGATGTTCTAGATGTCTGTCTTGTTGCGTTCCATCACACACACACACCCACACACCCACACACACATATATACATGCACACACACTCACACACACACACACACATACACACACACATATATATATATATATATATATATATATATATATATATCACAAACTATTCAATTAAACATAAGTCATTCGTTTAAAAAGTGCCGAATGGTTAAAGATTTATATATATATATATATATATATATATATTCTATTTTATTTCAATTATATATATATATATATATATATATAAAATATTGTATATATATATATATATATATATATATATATATATATATATATATATATGCGAATAATCCACACCCACTCTCTGCGGATATTGACTGGATATTACTGGTATATACATATATATATATATATATATATATATATATATATATATATATATATATATATATATATATGAGTTTGTGTATAATCTATTAATAAATA
>CAUZXS010004458.1:12500-25000 GCA_963585895.1 Sepioteuthis lessoniana
AGATAGATAGATAGATAGATAGATATGAAGACTGAGATAGATAGATAGATAGATAGATAGATAGATAGATAGATAGATAGATAGATAGATAGATAGATAGATAGATTCACGCAGCAACCTTTCTAGAACTGTTTGCCCTTTTCTCTCTTCATGGAAATGATAGTCCGAAACATATATTTCCCAATACATATTTATTTATTATTATTATTATTATTATTATTATTATTATTTAATCGTTGAGTTTAATAATGTATGCTCTCGGGCTAGCGTTTGAAATCAAGTGATAGCAAGCCTCACTGGTGCCTCAGCAGTCTTTTCAATATCCTGATACCTCTACCACTACAACAATTAGATATTCATTTGCTTAATTACTTGCTTAATAAAGAAAATGGGAGAGGTTTTACTTAAGTAGTGATGATGACGTTGCCCCGGTCAATAATTATTGTTGTTGCTGTTATTGTTGGTAGTGATGGTTGTGGTGCTGGTGGTATTATTGTCAGTGGTGGTGATATTTCTATGAAAATTAGCTATTTTCCAAATCTCTATATTTTTTTTAAAATCTCAAAAATTGCATTTTAAGCGCATTTTATGACGATATAGTTTGTTTAAAGCAACCTAATAAGAAAGCCAATTTTAAAACGCATATCAGTCTACATCTGTGTATATAAAATCCTCAGTAGGTTTGGATATGCATGTATGTATGCTTATACGCCCGTTTGTATATATATCTATATCTATATCTATCTACATCTATCTATCTATCTATATATATATATATATATATATATATATATATATATATATATATATATATATATATATATATATATATATATATTCACTTCAAAATAACAACAAAATAACAAAAATTAACAGGACTTCAAACTCAGCGGATTTTATTTACATTGAGCTCTTGGCCGGGATTAATTAAATTTAATATTCTATTTTTGAAGATTTTATTGGTCCTGCTTGGAATTGTTCCCAACTCTAGATTTATTGGATTAGATAATATCTTATATATACATATGTGTGTGTGTGTGTGTGTGTGTGTGTGTGTGTGTGTGTGTGTGTGTGTGTGTGTGTGTGTGTGTGTGTGTGTGTGTGTGTGTGTGTGTGTACAACGTCAACCCAACAAAAACTACATTTCGTAGCAAGACTCTTATCAACGCAATATTCTTAAATACTCAAACTTAAATATAAAACAATTTCCAGTACGATTTTCTCATTGAATGATAATTTTATGAATTCGCTCTGACTCGTCCAAATTCTCGATATGACTGAGAAAACTATGAAATACTAATTAGAATCGTTCACTCCTTCTTAAACAGAAGCATCAATATAATCGTCGACTATTTAGTACCACGGGAACCCAACAAGTTCGAGGGTCGTCTTGTCATATAGGGATAGGGCAGAATTTCGCTTGGGTGCTATTTTTCAAGTACTTTCGTCTGGTCCGCTCGGTTTAATGTTATGTCTGTCGTTAAAAGACGTGATTTTATGTTGTAGTACGCTATGGAAATTTCCAATGGCTTCTAATGTCTCCATTCCTTCCACCTGTTGTTTCAATAGACTCGTTTTACATCTGATTCAAGTACAAGGACAAACAGTAAATTGATATATTTAATAATTGAATCAACCCTTTCTTTCTTACACACACACACACACACACACACACACACACACACACATATATATATATATATATATATATATATATATATATATATATATATATATAGAGCCATAAATTAGCACATCCCATGAGAATGTTTTTATAAACAGCTAATTTTCTTGTAAGACAAATATATCAGAATTTTACTTTTAAAACAGACATTGTTAGATATTATTTACTACTAAATTCTACAGCATTGCAACCCTGTAACAAAAAATATTAAAACACAGCAATTTTAGTTTTAGTAGAGAAAGGTTTTTTCTTTTTATTTTATGAGGTTCTTTTTATTGCTTTCTTTATTTGGTGGGGGGTGGAGAGTTAAATATTGGCAATCTTTGCTGACCATTGTAAGTGACTTTGATTCTCACAGGGTGTTCAATACTTCTGGTCTTGTATCACATCTAAGCTTAACTTAGTAAATAGCGATATATAAGATCTCAATATCTAAGCTAGTCATACGATTATTGTTGTTTTTTTTTAATATCTTTCATCTCTACGTATTTTAAATAAGATTTTCGTGGGGGGGGGTATGGCTGCAGGCTAATTCTTTCTAAAATGAGGGTTAAAGATTTTACAGAGTTTTTGCTTATATATATATATATATATATATATATATATATATATATATATATATATATATATATATATCCTGCGCTCAATTTTTAGTAATGCTATCATCTGAATGTTTTTGAATCCTACAAGCTTTTGGCAACAATCTTCATGACTATTCTTTAATAATTAATAGATAAAAATCAATGAACAGTTTTAAAAAAATGAAGGGATCTTGCAAGAAAATAGATAAAATGATGATATATGTAAATGATAGTTATACCCATCATTATCGGTAAGCTTTGCAGAATTTACAAAGTGCTTAGAAGAACTGGAAGTCCAAGCAAAAATTGAAACCATCCGGCTGAGAGCCTAGATGAATCAACAAGAGCACGAAGGGATGTTCTGAAGGATTGAGGAGAATTGTTGTCATTTGATATCCTGTGAGAGTCACGAGATAATAACGATATGTAACCTGAATTAATAATAATAATAATAATAATAATAATAATAATAATAATAATAATAATAATAATAATATGAATGGTTGGCAAAAATAAGTGTTTGAGCAATGTCCTTGATACCATGGTCACATTTAGTTTCCTGAGAAAACACGTACGATGTTCTTATTTTCAAAGCTTTGCTTAATTAGGCAAACAGACCTTTGGTTATCTTTTGTGTTTAAGTGAGAATACCATTCTAATGATTCTAGCTGTACCAAGAATTCTAGCGGTATCAATATATTTTAGGAATGGCCCTAATTATATATACCGGATGTTTCAGAAGAATCGATATTTTTTCGTAAAAACTTGACCAATTATCATTCAAATAAACACATTTTAACAGCAGAAACATCTTAAAATTCTATGTATAATGTTTCGAATATATATATATATTTATTTTTTTTTTTGCAGGTATAGAAACACCATTAATTGAAAAAGAAAAGGCGTTTAACATTATATATCGAATTTTGAGTGTTTTTTACACATGTTGTTAAGATTTGAGATCATTTGAACAAGAATTGGTCAAGTTATTAGATTACGAAATGATAATTTTCAAAACACTAGATAGATAGATAGATAGATAGATAGATAGATAGATAGATAGATATGAAATGAAAAGGCTGAGGTTGATAGATAGTAATGAACTGACTTAGATAGATAGATAGATAGATAGATAGATAGATAGATAGATAGAAATGATGTTGTTTATCAATTATCTAGTATTATTCATATTAAGATTAGTAGAACTTAGTTGAAGTATATACAAACTCTTAATTGGGTTCTTTTGCTATATAACATTATATTCGTTTATCTATAGCAAATATTATAATATTATTGCTTTAGTTGTAGGTTTTTGCTATGTATTACATCTTCGGCATCATATCATTATCCTGAGAGTTGTTGCTATTCATATTTTAGTGTTGTAACAATTATAAAAGTGTTAATTTTGTTATTATAATCATTATTATTGTTGCTGGTGATGTTATTGCTGGTGACGTATTTCTCAATGTTGTTATCGATTTTTGCTTTCCTTTTTTTTTCTTTTTGTTATTTGAAGAAGAAGAAGAAGAAGAAGAAGAAGAAGAAGAAGAAGAAGAAGAAGAAGAAGAAGAAGAAGAAGAAGAAGAAGAAGAAGAAGAAGAAGAAGAATTGTCTAAATATTAAGAGAATCCTGGTACGTTGCAAGGCTGTTCAAATGACAGCATCACTAAAATCGTAACAATTAAGAAGTGTTCTCAGGATATGAGGAGAATTGCTATCACTTGATATCCAGGAATAATCAACCAGATGCCACTGATATGAAAATTTGACGAGAACACCTACGAAAAAAAAATTGCACTTTGCGAAACTGCTAGTCTCTTTAAGAGAGTACTATCGATAAGATTGAAAAATATCACCCAAAGTGGGGCAGCAAAAAAAAACTAAATACATAAAATACATATAATGATAACCTTTCCTCAGCCAAGGTCTTAGGTAAAGAGTGTTAGAAATTACTATTATACCTATCGTAATTGGTACGTTTGAAACAGTAACTAAAGTATTACTAAAGGGACTGGAGGACTTGGAAGTTGGCGGACGAGTGGAGACCATCCAAACTACTACATTATTGAGAACGGCCAGAATACCGAGAAGAGTCCTGGAGACTTGAGGAGACTTGCTATCATTGAAACTCCAGTGAAAGACCAAAAGCTAACGTTGATGTGAAAAATTCTAATAATAATAGTAATAATAATAATAAATGGATCTTGACAGAGAGCTGAAAAAGTTGTTGATCATGAAAGTAGCAATGATAGTTGATACCCATGGAAGGATCCTCAAAGGAATCGGAAAGGCAGTAGGGTACCTTGAAATTAGAAGAACAATCGAGACCATCCAGACCACAGCACTCTTAAAATCATCGAGAAAACTTAACCCAAGAGACCTGATGAGATTTACTGCTACCAGGACTTCAGTGAAAAACCAACAGTTAAAAATGATATGAAAAACTCACAAATTATAATAATAATAATAATAATAATAATAATAATAATAATAATAATAATAATAATAATAGCGGTATATGCACAAAGTAGAATCTCTCTTGTAAAATGATACGCACAAAATTATCTGGGATCTTGAGATAAAACTAAATAAATATCGGAACCTTTTCAGAGAACTGAAAAAGTAATGGAACATAAAGATGACAGTGATACCGATCATATTCAGAGCCCTCCAAAAGATCTTGTGAAAACCTAGGAAAAAGAATGGGGAACTAGAAATTCAAATAAAAAGGCCGAGACTTAGATGAATCTCGGAGACATGAGAAAACTTGTTATCGCTCTGACTTGAGTAAAAGAAAAAAAATCACCATTTAAAACTAGTGTAAAGAACTCATAGGAATAATAATAATAATAATAATAATAATAATAATAATAATAATAATAATAATAATAATAATAATAATAATAATTTGATGACATTTTCTCCCCTTTTCGCTTTTAAGAATATCCTTGAGTTTTTGGGGTTTTTTTTTCTTTTTTAAGATGAGAGACCTTACTTTATGATATTTTTAACTTCGAAATACGGTTTACTTATTCAGTCATTTATCTTTCTTTAACATTTCCCGACAATTTGGTGGCTTTTTAAGTGGCTAAGTGCTTTCTACTGAGTTGAATACGCAATCTTTTTTCTCAAAGATATTTTCGTTATCGGTGTGTCTTAGGAGAACGAATCCTATGCAAAACGCAGATCGGTATGCATTGTTGATAGCTTCTAGGTTAGATGGATAACAAAAGTATTTGGGAAACGTGAACTGAAGTAGACAAAAAATAAAGTTTTGTTTTTAGTTGTTTTGGGGGCTTTTCTTTTTGTTCATTAATTCATGATTTATTAAAAAGACGAAATAAACAAAAAAATAGATAAATGCACACTGCAAGTTTGTTTATATATATATATATATATATATATATATATATATATATATATATATATATATATATATATATATATATATATTTAGCAGTAATAGCTATTGTTCTATTAAAAAATTTTCCATGATATAATTTTCGAGAGACCCATGTGCCTGTCGGAACAATCAAATTCTCTGCCATTTCCTATCCCTTTCTTTGTACGTACAGATCTGTGTGTATGAAGTTTACATACATACACACACACACACACACACACACACACACACACACACACACACACACACACACACACACACACATATATATATATATATATATATATATATATATATATATATATATATATATGTATATATTGAAATTAGACCTAGAGAAAGGATATATATGATTCTATAAAAATGTATACAAATTCTCGTTGAAATGATCAAAAATTTTAACAGCGTGACTTGAAACAAGTCAAAATTATTTGTCTAATGTTTTATGATTTTTTTTTCTTTTCTGGTATAGAAATGATATTCACTAGAACGAAAAGGTTTTTGAACATAAAGCATGGAGTTTAGAATTGTTTCTTCACGTGCTGTTAAAAATTTGACTTCATTTCAAAGAGAATTGGTCATATTATTAGATAAGGAAATGATAAATTTTCGAAAACACCCAGCACTTCTCAAATGATATTTTTAAAAATACGTAGTATATATATATATATTATTCTATAATGGTACATAACATACTATATATATATATGCACACACACACACACGCGCGTGCGCGCACACATATATATATATATATATATATATATATATATATATATATATATATATATATATATATATATATATAAAGGTATATTTTACCCCAGAAATTTTCAAATATGAAATCTACCGTGTCGGTTTGTTTGTTTGTCAGGGACCTACACAAAATTGTCATAGAAAAATAAATTGAAAAAAAATAAAATAACAACCTATTCTTTCTGTTTCAGACAAGTATTTTGGTGTCATGAAATATAATATACCAATAACGATTCTCTCCAAATGGTGTAAAATAATTTGTGTTGTTTGTTTTGAAAATCGTTAATAATTTTTTTTTTTTTTTAATCTAAATAAAAAGTAGAAAACAGATTCTTGAAAAAAATACGGTTGAAAATTAATGAATATGTTTTATTATTATTTTCACATTTTAAAGTAATAACCTGCTTTCGAGATATTTTTAATTCGTTTTGTCTTTTTTTGTTTTTTGTTTTTTGTTTTTGTTTTTTTCGTTTGTTTTTTGCTTTTCTTTTCTTTTGTTTTTCTTTTGTTTTGTTTCAATGCCTAATCGTTTTGTTGCTTGCTTTTATCATAATTCTTAATTGTAATTGTGTTGCTATCAACCTTGACCTCTCGAACATTAGCCAAATTACAAATCAAGCCACCCACCCACCTCTAAAGTTAACTAAATTTTTCTCAAAAATAAGATATCTCTATTCACTTACAAAATATTACATGATTGAAGCGGATATAAGGTATTATTTATTAGCAAGCTTCTTTGCATTGAAAATAATAAATGGTTATCATAATATCCTTGATACAGCAAGAATTATTATTATTATTATTATTATTATTATTATTATTATTATTATTATTGTTGTTGTTGTTGTTATTATTATAATCATTATTATTATTATTATTATATTATCATTATTATTATTATCATTATTATTATCATTATTATCATTATTATTATTATTATTATGATTATCATTATTATTATTATTATCATTATTATTATTATTTGATTTTCAGCTTCCCTTTCTGTTCTTGCGACCTTTCAACGAGTCCTAGGGTGATGGAAGGTGGTGATTATATAAATTCTACGTATTGATTTATTTTTTGCGACTTCTTTTGGGTGTAATTTTTCTAATCACATTGATAGTGCTCTTCTAAAAAGATGAGCAGTTCCGCAAAGTGCATTTTTTTGGCGGGGGGGGGTATTTCATACAGGCTGTGACAGCCAGATATCTAGTTAAATGTGTTTATCTGTCCCCTTTCTTGATCATACCCAGGGTATGTTACTTGGAGCCAAATATTTTCTATTTCTACATCCAGATCTTTGTATTAAATTATTTCATCATATTCTTTGATTGATAGGTTATTATCTGTTGGCACTGTTAAATTATTATTAT
This sequence comes from Sepioteuthis lessoniana, assembly GCA_963585895.1. Taxonomy (NCBI): domain Eukaryota; kingdom Metazoa; phylum Mollusca; class Cephalopoda; order Myopsida; family Loliginidae; genus Sepioteuthis; species Sepioteuthis lessoniana. Next base: position 20,298 of record CAUZXS010004458.1, read on the forward strand.
TATTATTATTATTATTATTATTATTATTATTATTATTATTATTATTATTTGATTTTTTACAATATTAAAACTTCAATTTCTCAATCCAAATTTTTGTTTTTGCCTTTCAACGTTAAATTTAAATCTCATTTCATTTCATTTATTATCTGTTGTCATTAATTAACCAATTTTTTTAAAAATAGAAATAAAAACGTTTTTTTCCCAGAATATTGTTTATAATCTAAATTTGTTCGGTTTGGTCTGGTTTGGTTTTATAGCATATCAACCATTGTAGGTTATTTAATGCCAAATTCTATTAATATATATACATTTAAAATACGATTTCTAAACACATTTTGTGGATAACATTTTTAATGAGCCTGAGCTCATTTCTTTCATACGGTTAAACGGTTCCACTAATCACTTATTTCTATTTAATATAAATAATTCTATTTACTATCAATATTTGTTTGCACACAGTTTAATCTTTTCAAGTATTGCTATGTATTACTAACAATTCAATAAAACATCAGCCATTTGTTTACACACAGTTAAATAATCAAACAGTTCTATTCGAAACAATTCAGTTTAGCATGTCAACAAAGTTAAATGTTTCCAAGTATTCCTATGTATCACTAACAATTCCGTTAAACGTTAGTCATTTGTTTACACACAGTTAAATGATGAAACAGTTCTATTTCGAACAATTCAGTTTAGCATAAGTCATTTATTTGTCATCGGTTTAAATGTCAAATAGTTCCATTTGTCCGGTTCCAAAAACTCGAAAAAAAAAATTAACAGGACTTCTTCAGATCTTTTTTATCAAAAAGATCTGAAGAAGTCCTGTTAATTTTTCTTTTTTTTTTTCGTGTTTTTGGAAATTTCAAAAATGCGTAACAGGATGGAAATAAATTTATAATCCTATGTGACCGGTTTCGTTGTTTTCTCTTTAAGAAAGTATATATATATATATATATATATATATATATATATATATATATATATATATATATATATATATATATATATATATATTCATATATATATATATATATATATATATATATATACATACATACATATATATATATATATATATATATATATATATATATATATATATATATATATATAGTCTTCCATTCGGAACGTATATATTATATAATAGTTATAAAAATGTGTTCATTATACTATAAAGACATGTATCACGCTCTTTTCATATAAAGCTATTTATTATATAATACAGGAATATATTTCTATTGTGATATAAATTAAAGGTGTAAAATACGTTCTAAAGTTTGTCTCTATTTTAAAATAAGTACATAAAAGTGTCGACAAATATAAAGGTGCCTGTTATACTATGAAGATATATGTACATTATACTATGAATGATATATAAAAAAAAACTAAATAATGACTATTAATATATATTATACGTAATGTGCGCTTTTCGAAAGAGACCCATTAGTTTGTCTCCAGACATGACCTGCAACTAATAAAACGATACATTCATATTTCAGATGGTGTCGTGAAATAAGGTCAGTCTTTCTTGCATTAAAAAAAAACCGCACGTGTGTTTGTAAGAAAATGCAACCTTAGTGTTTGAGTTCAGAGTAATAAACAGTTTCTTAATAGATCGACAAAATGTATTAGGTGTTATCTTTTTAAAAAAGCAGCATCATATATGAGAATGTCAATGTACACGAAAATACCTACATAGATATGCAGTATTTTAATAATAAACAATGATAAACATTATAAATAATTTACAGCCTCACCTATAAACCCAAATCTTTATTTCAAAAAACAAATGATGACAGTCTTTTGAACCAAAAATTCAAGAATTTTATTATCATGTAATATTAACGGATATTTTTAAGTATCATTTATTACTAATATTTTCAGAGAAACTCTACCAAAATAATAAGTATGTTCAAAAATAAAAGCACCGCTTTTTTTTTTTTTTTTTTTTTTTTTTCATTTTATCTTTTATAACTTTTTTTTTTAATGAGGGAGGTGTTGATATTTTATTGTTAGCTAAAGAACGTCAGTGTTATAGAATTTGTTAATAAATAATTCCTTAATATCAGCTTTGACCGTATAACGACCCGCTAGAAATACTACGATCTTTAGTTTAGAAGGAAAAAAAGAACTTTTTTTTAAATTTCAAAATGAATTTAAGGAAACTGTCAAGGTGTAAAACCATATAAAACATAGACTTGAATTCATTCTTTTATAAATTACCTACTATTTGATTAACTAATAACTGTGGTTGTATATCGAAATAAGAAATTATTATTATTATTATTATTATTATTATTATTATTGTTTTACTTGTTTTTTGTTTTTGTTTTTTGTTTTCATCGTTTGATCGCAAGCAACAGACCTTCTTTCCATCGCCTTCACTTTATCAGTATATACTGTGATTCTTTATTTGAATTTACAAATAATATTTACACATCAAGATTTTAAAATAAACTTACGGACATTTTGAATTTGTTAATGATTTAGATATTTAAATTGATTGATGTTTTCTAAAATTACAGTACTGTTTTCGGTATATTCTTCGTTAAAATTTCACATCGAATTTCTGATAAGAAGCTTTATATATATATATATATATATATATATATATATATATATATATATATATATATATATATATATATTAAATGAAAAGACCAAGGGCGTATTACAGCTTGAGTGATTAAGATTGTGTCCTCGTTCAATATTCAATGTAATTCAATTGCGATCGCTTTTATATTTTGCTAATTATTCAGATGTTCTTATGGCAACATTTTCCGACGGACATGTCAATAATATAACAAAGTTTTTTCTTGTCTTTAAGAACAATATTTAGTTGATTAGCAGTTTTTGTTGTGGTAATTTCACAGCTTGCCAGTTTTTCACGTCAACTTATACTAGTCGTCTTTCACTGCAATCTAAGTGCCAACAAGTCTCATCAGGTCTCAAGGACTCCTCTCAGTATTTTTACCAATTATAACTATACTGTGGTTTGCATAGTCTCGATTCCTCCTCTAATTTCCTGTTCCTCCAGTTTAGGGAACATACCAAGTATCCCAACCACTTTTGGTATCACCGTCACTTTCATGTTCCACAGTTTATGTTTTTTGTTTCGTTTTTTTGGGGGGGTATTGTTTATTTGTTTTTTTAGTCCTCTAGCAAGGTCCAAGTATTTTTTTATCCTTTACCTTTCTTTTATTTTCATTCTGGGATCCGTTGTAACGGCAAAATCCACAAAATGAAATTTTTTTTTTTGTTTATCATTACAGGATTGGATGATTCGTTTTTATCTTAATATCCAAAAGAATTTTATCCGTCTCTTTCTCAAGGACGAATTCTAGTTAACGCATTTACCATTTGGTTGTCTGATAAAATTTTAATATCTTGCACAATTCTCAAGGAATCCCCTTTCCCGCTCAATTGTACTTGGTCTTGTACTTCTTTAGTGCTGGTCTACTATGATTGCTTATGTGATTAACCATTTTACTTCTGTCACCACATAACCTACGCTTGCTATTCTGTTGCGTTTTATCAATTTTCGCTTTAATATAATTGGTCCTTATGGCGTTTTTTTTTCTGCTATTTGAAAAGAATCATTTTCTCCTTATTATTATTTTTGATTTACACTTGATTTCAATTGAACAGCATTATGTGTATATGCGATTCTATGAGTAAAGAAACAACAACATAAAATACATATTTATATTGATTAAGAAAATTTTAACTTAAACACGTTTTTCAAGCAGCGGGGTGGGGTGGGTTTTTGTGGCGGTCAACAAATCCAAAGCCTAACGCATCTATTGTCTGGATTTGTGTCTGATATTTTCACTGTGTAATATTCGATTTCTTATATAAATATTCAAGACTAAAGTAAGTGCTTTAACAGCGAAAGAGTTATTGCTCAAAGAGGAATATTTGTTGTGTAGGATAAAATGATTGTTCCTCATTAAGCTTCGTATATATATATATATATATATATATATATATATATATATGATCGATAATTTAGTGTTTCGTAGCTAAGTCAGGAGCGGGATCAATATCTTTGATCTTATACTCATTAGAATAGTGATGATATATATATATATATATATATATATATATATATATATATATATATATATATATATATATATATATATATCATAAAGCCATAAAAACATAGAGATGTATGAAAAAATTGAGAGAGAAAGAGACAGAGACGAACAGGCAGAGTAGATAAGCATAAAACTAAATCAACTGAGATAGATAGATCTGGAAAGACTATGAGATAGATAGATAGATAGATAGATAGATAGATAGATAGATAGATTAGGGGACTGAGATAGATAGATAGATAGATAGATAGATAGATAGATAGATAGATAGATAGATAGATAGATAGATAGATGTAAATTGAAAGAGATGAAAATGATATATGCCCAGATTATAAAAGACAGATAAATAAACAATGTACACAAACAGACAGGACACATTCAAGCATACAATCAGGACTAGGCCATATGTTTCTACTAAGACAATCCATTCATTTCACAGATCCCCGAATAAAAACAGCCAGAAAGATAGTCTGGCAGACAAACAGACAGAGCGCACGCGCAGGCGAGCGGACGGACGAACGAGCGACTCAGACGTCCATTGCAGGAAAGTGTTAAAAGTGAATGGGCAGTTATATATAGAATGGCTCCATCGCATTTTCGACG